>CAJVPU010002206.1:0-11045 GCA_910591775.1 Dentiscutata heterogama | reverse complement strand
CAGATGACCAGGTCATTTACACAAATGACTTGGTCATTTAAATTTTGAGTAAATGACCTGGTCATTTACCATCCCTGGACTGAAGTAGAGAATATTATTGAGGCTTTTCTAAATGTTGATAATATTGATGAAAATTCGAAAAGTAATTTAGAATAAAGTTATTTATACATGAAGATATTAATAGTATCTTTATTAGATAAAGTAATAGATACAGAATATAAAAAAGATAAGAATTTAACTATCTAATTAATAGAGAAAGAGTCAAAGTTTGAAGTGGTTGTAAAACAAAATCAAAGACCTTATATATATATGAGAAGAAAGCTACAATCTACAAAAGCATTTATCTGTCTTTATTTTACTATAGATCTCTTCATTCACTAATGTTCTTTTTATACTATTCATACAAAATATTATAAAGAACATTGCTTTCACACAATCGAATATGAATAAGGGTCAATCTTGGGATTAATGCATCCATACTTTCATATGTTTATATGATATAGTGATCAAAAGTATACAATCCTATACTTATCTATTCTAGGTGTTCTTATTATTATATTATTCTACTGGGCAACTTTTGGTGTAATAGCAGTTTGCAAAATTATATAAAATTTGCAGATCAATAAAAAAAAGAAACCAATAATTTCTTATTCTGATTACTAATAATTTCTTTAACATTTTTTTTGCAGAAATATAAGTTGTAGATTCAAAATTTTTGTAACATATTTTGATTTAGCATCTTTTGTAGAAATATAATTTGCATATTTATCATGTTGTAAAGAACTTGATTGTGTAATATTAAATTGAAAATTTCTAAACCTACACTAATGTATAAACACGGGTATTAATTAATTGATTTGAAATCCATGAAGCATATAAATTTCATATAAAAAAAAACTACTTAATATTAGGGTTAGGGTTAGAGAGTATTTGATACTAAAATTTTGCGTAGATTATTTTTTGTTAGAACCCCCAAAGTAGTTTTATAAGCAAAATTTTGAGTAATAACAACACCCTGTGTGTACACACTACTCTATTAAATTTGTTTCTTTTTATCCTGATAAAATTTACTATTGCATGATAAACAAGAAGAAAATTTAAAAGTTGCTCCAAATTCAATCTTATAAAAACTATTTTCTAGAAAATTAATTTGTTTATTAACGGATCGAATTATGAAATTTCAAATAAAAGCATAAAAAACTTTAGTACTGTATGATTTTTTTATTGGAATATATGTTTTATTTCATTATAATTAATTTTAGAAGTTGTATACCAAATAATGTTCCGGGATAATAATTTTGGCCATTAGAAATGATTTTTTTTTAATAAAAAATGTATGCTAAATAAATATATGTATATTATTTATTTACAAGTCTTTATTTAGCATAATATTAGTTGATTTACGTACGTACGTCATCAGAAGTAATGTTAGCAATCAGAAATAGATTTTTTTTTTGATCTGCAAATTTCACATAATTTTCAAACCGCAACAAATCAAGTTCTAATTATTTATTTAAATCTGCAAGTGATTCTTCATATTTGCACATCACGCGATAAGTTACTCCACGACTGCTTAATGAGGACGCATTATTTGGCTCGATTTCTAACGATTTATTGAAGTCTGCAAGTGCTTCTTCATATTTACATATTATATAATAAGCTTCGTAATGTAAATGCTTCACTTGGTTCAATTTCTAATGATTTATTTAAATCTATAGGTGATTCTTCAAATCTGCCTATCATTTCTCCACAATTACTTAATGCAAATGCATTATTTGGTTCATTTCTAATGATTTATTTATTAGTAAATATTCAAGTGATTCTTCATATCAGTTTCATTAAACGATAAGTTTCTCCACGACCTTTTAATGCCCATGCATTATTTGGTTCAATATTTAATGATTTATTGAAATCTGCAAGTGACTCTTCATATCTGTACATTAAGCGATATGTTTCTCCGCGATTTCTTAATGCCCATGCATTATTTGGTTCAATTTCTAATGATTTATTAAAATCTGCAAGTGATTCTTCATATCTGTGCATTAAGCGATATGTTTCTCCACGACTTCTTAATGCCCATGCATTATTTGATTCAATTTTTAATGATTTATTTAAATCTGCAAGTGATTCTTCATATCTGTGAATTATGCGATATGTTTCTCCGCGATTTCTTAATGCAAATGCATTATTTGGTTCAATTTCTAATGATTTATTTAAATCTGCAAGTGATTCTTTATATTTACTTATCATGAGATAAGTTACTCCACGATTTCTTAATGCAACTGCGTTATTTGGATCAATTTCTAACAATTTATTGAAGTCTGCAAGTGATTCTTCATATCTGTGCATTATGCGATATGCTTCTCCGCGATTTCTTAATGCAAATACATTATTTGGTTCAACTTCTAATGATTTATTGAAGTCTGCAAGTGATACTTCATATTCACCCACCATGAAATAGGTTACTCCTCGATAATTTAGTGCAAATGCATTATTTGGTTCAATTTCTAATGATTTATTTAAATCTGCAAGCGATTCTTCATATCTGTTCATCATACAGTAAGTTATACCACGGTTTCCCAATGCCCAAGCATTATTTGGATCAATTAACAATGATTTATTTAAGTCTGCTACATATTCTAATAATTTTTTTAAATCTACATCTAATTTTTCATACCATGTAGTCAAATGGTAAATTATTTCGTTGTGTTTAGTTCTTAACGATTTGATACTCATTTCATGGCCAATTGAATTCCATGAAAATAAGCTTTCATATCCTGATGTGTCAATTATATACCAGTCTAAATTATACTCTAAATGCATTGAGGCTTGCTTATCTTTCAATAAAGGCTCGATATCTTCAAATTTATGATTAATAAGTGTATAGTTGATTTGATGTAGTGTACTTTATAAAATGGAAGTATAAAAATAATTATTAGAATTATTTGAATGTAATAAGCTAAATATAGAAACCACTAATTACCTGGAGTTTATAATTACTTCAATTGTAGGTTCAAAATTTGTGGATGGAAATTCAAATATGGTTGCAAAAATTAAATTTTTTGATATTTGTTTGGTTATATTAGTTATATTAATTGTGTCGGAGATGATCTTTTTATCCATTTTAATTTTTTTGTTACAAGATGTTAATTTGATATTTCTTAATTTATAATCAAAATAGTCAAGATTTATTGGTTCTCCAACCAGTGCCCAACAAAGTTTCAATTCACTATAAATATAAAAGGCGAAAAATAAATATATTTATAAAGTACAAGATCTTAATAATTTTACACTTCACCTATTAAATACTTCTTTTGAACTCATTTGCTCTTCAATTATAGCATAAAAACCATAACAATCCATTAGCCGAAATTTAACGGTCAGATTTATTTTTTTTATATCAATTGTAACAATAGATCCAATAATTTGATATTGATTGCTTCGTAAAGGTGTGTCAAATTTGATTCTATGGTATATAATTTCATTTCCTATTATTTCTTCCCCAGTCATTATAATTCGCTCTTCCTTTTTTATTAATTCACTAATTTGATCTTGTATGTTCGAATCAAGAAGTTTCCATATCGGTATTAACTTGGATCGATTCACAACATGCCAAGTTTTAGGGTATGTTGAAGTATTTCCATCCAACCACCTTTCAATATTCTCGGGTTCAACAATGGAACAATCACCTGAAAATGCGTTTACATTAAGTGTTAACTGAAAATTTTTCCATTCTTTTATCATGTCATCTTGTTCTTTTGGTATTTCAGGTCTTTGAAAATTTATAAACACTTCTGTTGGAAATTCAGAATAAGAATAACACATTGATTCTATGCAATTGCCAAGCATATAAGTTTTGCAAAAGTAATATCCATATTTATTAAAAACATTTACTAATTTTGTATAGGGTTTATTACTCTCTAATGCTTTTTTGATATCGTCTTTGAATTGATTTGAAACTTTAATTTTATTTTTTTCTGTATGAACTTGGATTTTCAATTGTTCTTGAATAAGATTACAAGCAACAGCGTTGATTTCTGAATCAGGCAAGTCTATGAATGGATCATTTTGGAAGAGTTGCTTTTCCGTATTTATTCTATTAATGTTCATTAATAGATCAATTGAATTCTTTATATGAAATATTTTTAATGAAGTTGTTTCACTAAAATTAAATTCAGGTTCGCACAGAAATTCTATAGCCTTTTCTTTACTGAATGTCAATCCATTCTGAGTTATTAGAAGACCATTCTCCATATGATATTTCTTTATCAAATATGGTAAATTAATAGCTATGCTATTTATCAGCCAATCATCTATGTCTTGCTCTTTATGAAAACTTGTGATTCCAGGAACAAGCCTTTTGTTAATGCTAGCAAACCAATCCATTGACATATTATGTGAGGCTATAATTGATTCTCGCAATTGTTTGTCAAGTCTAGTGAAAGATGGAATGACTTTCTCATAAGCAATTACGGAAAATTTTTCATACGAAAATAGTTGATTCACATAATCACTCTGAATCATATAAATTTATGAAATAAAAAATGATAAATTTAAAATTCCAATTCTTCAAATTGTTTTGGCAAATTTGACAGAAATTAAAAAAAAACTTATTACCAATTGTTTTTCGTCAAGAAGCGGATTATTATCTAAGTCATATAATTCCGAAAAATTTTCAGAGTTTTTTCCAAATGGATTTTTGTATTTATGCGCATGACTTATTTCATCAATAATCCAAATGATACGAGCTTTTAAAATATCTAACTTTGACTTATTTTTAAAATCGGATGCATTTTTAATAATTAAACCACCTCCCACTAAAATCGTTTCAGCAAGAAATTGCTGAAATAGTTCTGCTTTACTTGATTTTTCTACATAAGCTTTAAAAGAATCGAGTGGATTTCCATTGTATGTGATTTTAAGCACAGGAATTATTAATTTAAGGTGTTTTCGAGGTAGATAGCCAGAAGTGAGTTCAAAATTTTCACGTTCTAAAGTTTGAAATCTTTCAGAAATTATATCCCAGGTCGATATCTGCTTCTCTTCAGTTGGTTCATAAATATAAACTTTAGTGTATTCTTCAATTTTAAGTTGTCCTTCACCAATTAACGGCTCAGTATAAATAAAGTTTCCATCCTTATATTGAAGTCCATGGTCTAGTTTTAAATATTTCACAAATTCTTTTTCTGTTTCATCCATGGCAGATATTGTTTGCAGTCATAGAATAAATATCATAAATATTATGTATAGAATCACGCAGATTAAAGATTTGGTAACTGTAAGCACTCTTGCAACTTATGAAATAGGTATCTACCGATCATGTGAAAATTTGTCGATGAAACAGTACGACGTACGTATGTCTAGAGTTGGAAATTTTGCGCAAATTTCAATTTTGATGTACGTCGTTACATGTAAGTTACAATAAGTATCTTGGTGTTAATTTGCAAAATCATGTAACCTTTCGAATCAGATTTAGTCTATCAAAATGCTCGCAAGATTTAAACCTTTAATTATACAAGCAGTTAGGAACTCTACTACTACTGAACGCCTCGCTAAGGAAGTGACAATAGAAATAGATGAGGAATCTAACAGTTATACTCAAAAAGTAGATACAGAACAGTCTCTTTCGAATTTTAGAAAAGAATTATCAGACTTATATGAACAAAATCCAAACGGACGTCCATATATATATAAAAATATGTTTTTTGTTGGCAAAGGCGGTGGTATTATAAGCGAAGAAGATGAAAATGATTGTAAGTTAAGTGATGTGCTTCATTATGGAAATATTATAAAGATTAAACGATCTCTTAAGCACATTGATGAATCGGAAATTATAAAACGGTGCAAGTTAGAATATGGAATTAAAATGTCTGATGATGGACCTGTTGAACCTCATAAAAATAAAAAGGCCTTTGAATTTATTAAACAAAATGAAGTGGTTGAGTTGTTCCAACAAATCGCAGATATCTATAGCAAAGTTGAAAGTATTACACGAAATAATAAATATGAAATCATTTACCAAAAAAATTTAATCACTAATCTAAAAGTTTCTACCAATTTACCTTGGTCATCATTATCCACTAGCCTTAATATATCACACAAAAGATCAAATAAAAGAGCTAACTACAATGAAACTTCTATGACGTTCGATGTCAATCTACAAGGTCGTGCGAAAGTAATAATGACTAACAAAATTCGTCCGTCAAAAGAATTTGAAAAAGCAGTAGATCATGCTCTGAGATGTCCTAACCCTATTGAAGAACTTAAAGGTGTCTGTAATGAATATGGGGAATTCTGGGCACGTGAAATAATCATAGGAGGAAAAATTCAAATAGTTCGAGACGATTTCGTTGAAATTAATACACAGACAGAGGAAAGAATGTTAGGTGCCGGTTGTAGTATTGATATAAGAAATAATAATTCAAGTTTGCAGTATAATAGGACAGAAAATAGAATAATAGACACAAATAGTAGAGAATCTAGAACTAGGCCTATGTATATTGGAGGAGATATCAATATGGCTCGCGAAAATGTTAATGATTGGATTAAAACTTTAGAAAATTACACTAAATGGAGAATTGTAGAATATCGAGATGTGGTTTCAATTTTTGAAATTCTTGATTATAATCTACGCAGACGTGTACTCGATACTTTAGGAAAGAATATTCTTTACGCTAAAGTCGATCTACGTGAACTAACGTTTTTTCAAAATCAAAAACCATGTATACACGAATTAGATATACCAAAGAAATATAAAGAAAACCTTAAAGACTATCAAATTTTTGCTACAATAATAAGCAAGAAGGGAAAAGGCACTTTTTCTGTTCGAGTCATGTATACGACCGACAACAACTCTACAAATCTTCATTCTGCAAATCTCCTCATTCATCAATTCAGAAAGTCTGGAGGTAATAGACCACGAGAGTATTCATTGAAAATAGGATGGATAATCATTGGCATTCCCAATGACTTTAATTACTTTGACTTTGAGGGTTTTGATGATCTAAAGGAATTAGAAGTAAAACTTTGCAACAATTTTTCAAGTAATCATCAGAATGCTCTCGATATTTATGATGAGTACGAAGAATATAAAACTAATCCGTTAGTTACTTGCGCACTAAGAAATAGTGACTCTCTTCGATATAATCCACTTGAGTTAAAAATAGTTACTGGAATACACTTTCATTACACTCCTGAAAAACATTTACAAATGTGTATCCATAATCATGACCTGGCAAGTGTAAGAAATGAAGATATATTATCATATCTTTCAGTTCAATACTGGTTCGTACATACATTATTATTATAATTAAAATTTCTTATTCTTTACAATTTTAATTCTTGTAATTCTATTTTAGTATTACTCACCGTGACCATAGTTCTGTGCCTAAAGGAATGTTGCGTCATAATACAATATTCAGGAAAAAAACAAAATGGGAATGTATTCAACCAGACTTTGCAAGTCTTTATCAAAAAGCCATTGGAAGTTGTGTTCCAGGATTATTAAAGATCACTCCTGAAAATGTAGTTTTTAAACCTTTTAATGGAATTACTTTTAACGAAAAAGAACTACTTGCGTTATACTATATGTGTATCTTACAAAAGTGTGAAATATAATTTAAACATAATACTGTATATATTAAGTGTACTTTTACATATATATTTTAATAAAAAGATTTCAACAGTTCACTCCGAATTAAGTACATTTAAACTGGCCCTGGAACCACTTTTTAATTTTATTTATCTTCTAATTGCAGTTACCTTGTGTTTGGAATAGAATTAAAATTTTGGTTTAAATCAAATATAACGAAGTCGTTGTCAATTTATTCAGTAACAGCTTATAAATAATTTATTAATCTTAGTTTATAAGTTGCTTTAAAAACTTATTGAATTTCTGAAAGAAACCTATTTTTTCTATTATCATAGTGTTAGGCCTTAACTAGATCCCAAAGTTCCGAATATGCATGTCCGTAAGATCATGTGACTCCCGTGACCTTGGTTAAACGCAGTGACCAGTTAAACCCTTATTCAAACCCTTGACCGTGCGACTCATTTTATTTTTATTTTTGTCTTACCCAATTTATACTTATCATACCTGTATTAATTACCATATAAGGATATCTATACACACATAGAAGTTGACACGTGATGCACCCTGTGTATAATTAAGAAGTGGCTACACGATTAAGATGACTAAGTGGAAAGAACCACTTGAAGAAATTATCTTTCAGGTAAAAGACTTACCGAATAAATTAGTCATCCAAGATAACCATATGGCATTTAATTATTATAAAATCACCATTGCTTACAAATGTGATTACTGGTTCTGATGAAAATGCCTTTAGATGAATAGTGATGTCCAGAAGCACTCTAATATAAACAAAGGTATTGAAGGAAGGATTAGTGAAGAAATAGGAAATATGTGAGAGCAGAAATGGATAGATATATACCTGATAGTAGAGTAGTCTTAATTATATATATATATCGAAAATGTATTTAAAGACTTACTTTCATGCTTCAATAAAATATTATTTGATTTCTAACTTATCTAAATAAAATACAAATATCTATATCGTTATATACAAGTGTCAAATTATTTAGACTATTAAGAAACTTAATGATCATAATTATGAATTGATATAAAGAGATTTCATAATCACGTATCTTAAAAGTATTGTTTGATTAGTGAAATAACTTTTTGCATCTTCATATATATTAGCTATTTGCCTCTTTTAAACCCAAATTACACAGTTAAAGCCTCTTGTAGAAGCTTGTATCAAGTCAACTTTAAGGTTAAAAGCTTAGCAATTATTTGTTATTAAACCCTAGTTGCATAGAACTAATTGAGAGGTGATTTGAGCATAACAATAGCTATCACCTAACAATTGTTATTACAGAATTATTTAGAATAAATTTAAAATACAGATGCATAAACAAAAATCATCAATATGTATATAATCAAAAAGTATATAAAGATTAAGAACAACAGAATAAAGTCAAAATATAAATCTTATAATAATAGTTTTTTTTTTTATGTATTTATTAATTTCCCACAGTTCTGAATTTAGCCAATAAGAAGAAATCATGGGGACAAGATCTGGTATTATATAAAAATTAATAAAATAACAAAGAACAATAAAAAATCAAATTAATCTTAAAATTTTGCCTGAGAAATCACCTTTTATTCACTAATAAAAAAAAATTTCTGCCAAAATTTTAGTATATGCTTCACTTACCAAATCTAATACTATATCTAACCAAAGTGCTACTTTTAAAAGGATGGTGATATATAAATAATTGCAAAAAATTTCAACTAATAGAAAGTGTGAGGAAAAATTAGTAAATGCTTTTTTTATACAGAGTATGATGAGATTAAATAAATGACATATTTGTTTTCAAATAATGCTTATAGATTATTTGGTACAGAGATGTGGCCAAATCTTTTAAGTAATAAATAAGGATTGGCTAATTAAATTAGTTAATAATACTTATTTATCACTTATAATGATTCATTATACCCTTGTACCAAAAGAAAAAGATTGCTTATAATAGACCTAATTCAGGTAAAAGGGGCTACCTAAAAACTCTTCCCGCCGATCCCTCGTACCAAAATTCTACAAAAGAAAAACGGGCTATAGTGCAAAAACTGAAGCAGAAACTATAAAAGTGGAAATAAGAAAAGAGAAAGAGAATCAAAAAATACATATAGATTAATAACAAGAAAGGATTCCCAGTAGCTTTGATAGAGCTAAGGGGAGCAAAACTAAAGTTTTTACAACTTAACGAACAAAAAGTGGGCACTCGCAGTTGACCCAGAATGTAGATCCCGGTGTAAACAAACAAACACGTCACGTAATAGTGCAACACAGAGATAAACAACACAACACGAAAGTTGTAGATAAACCAAACAATAAATGCGTCTCTGGCAAACAAACCACGTGCAGAACAAATGCCGAATTCTAGAAACACAATTTTAAGTGACACAGTACAAGCGATCTACAACAACTGCAAGATGCAGACGATGAGGCTTAGCCAAGTAGCACAAGATAATCAATTATCACTCGGCATAGAGTGGGAAAAAAAGTTTGAAGAATACAAGAACTTCTTTAAGATGCCAAGCGAGCAAATCCAAGAAAGCTTAGAAAAACATAAAGCAAAAACCCTAAGAAAAGATAGGGAAATCGCAGATATCGCTGGTACAGAGCCCGAAGTAATATGCGTAGTCAGGTGTATGTTAGAGCTATATGACTGGCTTGAACACCAAAGAATTAGAGAGAGGGAAAAGAACGAGGCATCACGTCTTTCCGAGGCAAAAATCTTAAAAGGGTTGTTGGTAGAAAAAGAAAGCGGTTAGACAGACTTTGGAATTACAGAGCTACAAAGGAAAATTCAGAAGACTAAGCTGCCGTATCAAAGTTTAGCAGCCGAAGAAAAACCCATAATCATGGAGAACCGTATACTGGCAGATGTAGAAATGAAAGAAGGAGTGGGGTATAAAGAAGCCCTGCAGAATAGCCTAATAGTTAAGGAGGCAACTACGCACTCTGTAGCAAGTATTAGCTTGAACCTCAAAGCAAAACTAGTGGACGAAAAGCTTCACGAATCTAGTGGTAAACTAAAAGAGGAAAATAGCTCAACTAAAGACAGCCTACAAGACAGTTATTGCAAAATAAAACCCAAAAGTACAAAGGCTAAAATAACCAAAAATCTGGCAAAGCCCCTTTTAACAGATAACAAAAGTAAAAAGAAAATGAAGAAGAAAATAGCAATCACAATCTGGGATATCCCTAATAGTGCAAGAGCGAACCAGATAAGAAGATGTCTAAACTATTACGGAAAAGCAGTGGTTAAAAGCTTTATGGCCAATGGCAAATCGAAAGCAGCATTTGTTGAAATAGAAGCCAAAGATGATGCAAAAGCCCTTGCACTAAAAGAGGCCTGGGCAATTCACTTCAAAGAAGGCAAATTGTTAGAATTACACAAGGAACCTTCGATAAGCACACTCTGATAGAGAGAAGTCAATTTAAATTAATTGCAAAAAAGAT
>CAJVPU010002205.1:0-11048 GCA_910591775.1 Dentiscutata heterogama | reverse complement strand
TGAAATGCAATTGAAACTAAATTGATAACAAATGTATTAACCTTGTAATTAAACCAGAAAGCTATTAATTTATAATTTATTAATCTATGCACCATATTTAATTTACCACTAATGCTAATCTTAATGCATTTATTTGTATAATATTAATACTAACATATTGTGATATATAAATAATGTCAAGAGAACTCAGAATAAACTTTGATTATATCAGATACATGAAATTTTTTTCTTGCCGCATCATATTGCTGTGCTGTACGTTGTGAGGGGCTCCGGTCATCTGACCCTACAATTTTTTATTTTTTTTTATTTATTATTATCTATATTTTATTATTAGTATTAATATTATTAAAAATATATTACTTAGCTTAGTTATCCGAGGGCTCCTTCTCCTGGATCAAATCGATAAGTCAGATAAATTTACTTTAGCAAATTTATCTACTTAATCCACCTTAATCGCCTTAGTAGATATAGTGAATTTATTCGCCTTAGCAAATAAATTCAAGAGAAAGTTGTATATTTTAAACCTTGTAAAAATATATAAAAACAAAGCTGCTCTTGCTCTGAAATAAGGGAGAACTGAGTTGAGTAATACTTTGAAATAAATAACAGTAAAAGTGCTCCAGTAGTTTTATACTTATCTTGTTCCTCATAAAAAAATGTTTGAATAGAAATATATACTGATCTAGTTATAATTGATAAACTGTTAAGAGTCTTGACCTTCGAAATTCAAGTAGAAGTGGCACTAAGTTCTCTAAAAATGATATCAACACAAGCTGAATTCATATTGTTTCTGTGATTTCCTCTATACTTAAGTTAGAGAGAGAAAGAGAGTTGATTAAAAACCCAAAAACCCTTTTTATAATAAAATATAATTGATTAAGCTTTGATCAAATGTCATTGTTACCTCAAATCGGCTGTAAATTGAAATTAAGACAATACTTTGTAACCACGTGATCCATGTAACGATTGTTAAGAAACTTAATGATCAAAGTAGAATACTACAGCCCAGCACACTAAAAATTCAAGCCAAGAAACTACTTTTAGCTTCCTCTAAAAGTTTATCAAATACTGCTATAAGCACAAGACCAAGGTATACTTATCTTAGCCTCCAAATATGCCGCAGCAAGACTCAACAAGACTTAGAGACTCAGACCAAGTCTCTCCGCATCTCTTTTTGCCTGCCAAATCGAAGTCTTTAGGGTCTTCGAACAGAAGATTAGTAGTTGTAGTGTGTAGATTTAGCTAGATTTAGCTTTAAACTATTAAGTCACCCCTTTTCAATGTACGTACAAACATACAGAATAAAAATTGGTATGTATGTTGAATGATTTTCTGCATAGATCTACATTACATGACTAAAAACTGAGCACAGATTATAACAATGCGTGCTATACTTTGTGTTTATTTGTCAAATCTCACAGCTATCTGTATATCTACTAACTATTTAGCACACCTCTGCAAATATACTTCTAACAGATTTTATTTAATTTTAATATTTTCTTGAACTTTTTATTACTAGTATTCTATAATGCATACTCTTGTAGCTCAAGTATCTGACACTATAGATCTTGATTATTTTTGCTAAAAATATTTCAGAAACTACAGTGTTGCAATTTATAAAAACAAACTCAATATTGTTATTTTAATTTTTAAAAGCTTCTAGCTAATAGCATGCTTTAATAAAGACTTCTATAATAAACAAAAAGTTATATATTCTTTCCTGCTTCACTCTCTACTGCTCAGTTCATCTGCTTTTGCAAAAGATACTATACCAAATTTATTATCCAAAATAATCAAATTTATGATTTCAATTACAATATCAACTCAACTACTGCAAATCATCAAACCAAAAAACTTGCTTAACAATTGCAGAATATAATACAAACTATTCTACAATCTTTAACTATACAAACAAATATCTCTAACAATAATAACAATACTTCTTCTATACCTTTTTCTGCTCTTTATACTACACATGCCCTAAATACTAGGCTATAATTGCTTGCAAATCTGCTAATAATCAACACCTTTCACAAGGTAATATTATTTAGCAAGAAGAAAGCTTTTATTATGCTAGTAGTCTAGCTAGTATTTTTATTGCTACTATATTCATGCTATCTAACAAAGTCTTCAACAACAAATTGACTAATTTAACAAATTCTCTACTACTTCTACTATTTCTCTTATAGCTACTAACCAAAAATCTAATTTAACAATTCAACAACAATAAAAATCCAAAAATCCTATCACTTTATTTTTAATTAACAGCCCAATTTCAAAAACTAATCTACAACCAATATTATTTTGTAATCCCAACTACAATTAGATTTTTACACTATGCTACCCCAACTCAAGCTCCAAAAACCAAACAAAACAACTCTGAAATTACTTTCTAAACACAATTTAGTAACTTTAATAATAATTAACACTAAAATAATAGTTTCAAAAAACAACAAATTAATACTTTTCTCAAAAATTAATCAAAATAATAACAATAACAACAATCAACCTTAACTATTAACTAAGACCAAAACTAAAACCAATCTAACACTTCTTCTCCCTTAACAAACACAAAATTACTCCATCATATAACTAGCTTCTAAACTTCCTTATTACTACAGATATAGAATCTAACAAAAAACTGCAAACTAAATTGACTTATTATCTCTTTAGATTTTTTAAAAAATATTTTTATGACTTCTATTTTGAAAAGGAAATCAAACCTGATAAACTATATCAACCTATATATAAAGTATCCTTTAAACACCTCATCCATATTATGGCTAGTTTTTGTCTAGAATTTCTAACTGAATTAATCTTTGATCACAACTTATATATTAATAAAACACAACTATTCCCTTTAAGTATCTAGAGACTATATTTAAAAACATTATTCTTCAATTTACAACTATTTTTTTTACTAAACTAATTACAAAAAGATCTTTATCTCACCTGTTACAATTCCTTCTTACAAGATCTAAAACTGTATCTAACTTTGTTTTAATATTGCATATCTTTATCTATTCTTGTCTAATAATTATCAGTCAATCAATTACAAAAAATTTGCCAAAGACCCAAATATTCTAAAGTCAAATTATCAGTTAAATATGTTGATAAAGACCTTTCACTATTTGAAATCAAATCAAATTCTAGATTCAATATTCAAATCCTATTTAATATTTTTAAAACTACTTTTTTTCAAAATTATCAAATCCTATCTCTTAACAACTTGTTAGACTACTTCAAAAAATAGTTTAACAAATTTTACCTGAACTATATTTACCAATTTAGTACTTTATCTAATAAAACAGAAACTACTTTTCTTTTAAAAACAAAATCTGTAAACAACTTATTTTTTAATTAATTAAACTATTACCTAATAGCTTTGAATTCCAAGAACTATAAGACCCTCTCTGATAAGAACATAAAGCTACCAAAGTAACCAATTTCTATATACTTTTTTGTAATAGCAGAGACTACTTTTATTTAAATAAATTTTTTTTTATAACAGAAATCAGCTATATAAGGACATATTTAACTAATTATTTAATATTTATTCTAAAAAAAAATCTAAAACACTTAAACAATTTAATTTTAATATATATTAATAAAAATTACAAAGCTTCTTTTACTAAATCTTGTTCTATCAAAGTTTTAGAAAAACTGGTCAAAGCAACAGAACAGGAAGCAAGCTCTTAACAATATCTACTTTAGCCCAAGATACTGTAGCTACTACTTTTATAAATATCTCTTTTTATACTATACAATTGCTATACAAAACCACAACATCTTTAACAAAGATAAAAATAATACTATTAACTTCTTTACTCACAAATATATTGATACTTATTTTCTAGCATTTATAATCAAATACTATGATGTAATTAAAAACTAATAATCAACCTTTCTCAAATTTTTAAATATTACAAAGAAACTGTATATCTCAAGCAAAAAAATTTCTCAAGCAAAAATTCAACCTTAACTTCAACTCTATTTCTACATTAAACTCACTCTTCCTTAAGTTTTTTTTTCAATAAACTTGTCTTTTACAAATAATATTGAAGTAGCCACTATCTTACTAAATGATATATCCTTAGTAGTTAGTAAGAAAAATGATATAAGTAGACAAGTAGACAAACCTATTTATTTGAAAAAGTTGGATAATAATAATACTTTAATGCTAAACTAGGGTACTTCTAATTTTAGTAAAACTGTAAAAACTAGGTATATGGTAAATAACCTTGTAAAAAACACTTCTAAGGTTTAAGTTAAACCTTTTCTATACCACTTGAACCTTTTATTTGCTTTAACAAATTTTTTATATTGCAACAACTTTCCCTAATCTCATCTTCTCAAACTCTCAACTTCTTTTTTTTACACCTACTCAAAACTGGTTATAGAGTAACATCCAAGACATCAATTAAAAATTGCTATAGTGAAGCTTATATCTATCTTTCAAGAGAATCTTGCTCTTTACCTAACTATATTATTATACTCTATCTTGAAATTATTTATCCCAAACATTTTATTTCTCTTAAATTCTCTTCTCATTACTCTTACAATTTTACCACTTCTCCATGTACTCTTTCTTACTTATCTGCTTTCCCTCTCAATCTCTCTATTTGTACTCTCAATATTTGTAAATTTAACCAATAGCTTAAACAACAAGTCTGGAAAGAATACTGTTTAGCTAATAAACTTGATATTATTTGCTTAATAAAAACTAAACTAGCTAACAACTCATATTACTCCAAACCTTATTCAACTTAATCTTATATCTATTATTGGTTCTGTACAGATAATTCAAAGTAGGCACTGCTATTATAATCTATAATTACTTTACTCTCTATATTTACAGGATCAAAAGCTACTCTGGATATGCTCTATTTATAGATTTCTTCTTCAAACATGATTTTAAATTTTGTATTATCTTTATTTATCTTTCTAGCAATAACTCAACTACAAGATTACAAATTCAAAATTTCATTATACAATAGATTTAGCAAGCAACCTTTTTCAAATTACTTTTTATTATTCTTGGTGACTTTAATACTTCTATAAATACAACACTTTCTCCTTCTAATAAATTTAAACTTTTTCAATTCTTTATCTTTAACAACATGCATAATCTTGCTATCTATATCTTTTCTTCTTTCTTACATAGCAGAGCTCTAGATATAGTAGTAAAATTAACTATATTTGAAGTTACTATACAATTTTAACTTACTTTACTTTCTTTGAAATTGATAATACTAATGCTAACTCACTTAGTAATCATAAAATTTTAATCTCTTATTAGTCATTCTTTTATACTTTACTAGGCCAATACAGACTAGGATTGTATTAGTACAGTATAGTCTGGTCTAGTCTCTAAGAAGACTATTATTATAGTATTTATGGTCCAGTCTGGTCCAGTTCTTCAGTCCTATAATGGTCTTTAAATGATTATGTTAATCTTAATATATATGATTTTATTGGCCAAAAATGACATAATTATTTACTGTCAGATATAAATAAATATTATATGTTCTATATTACACCTGATCAAGTAATTTAATTGAGTAATATGTATATCATAGTTATGTTTACAAGGACCAGTTCTTGGACTAATTCTTTAATGGTCTCATAGTCTTTATCAGTCCCAGTTTGAGACTGGTCCTGAACTGGTCTTTTTTAGAACCAATGCAACCCTAATGCAGATACAAAACTCAAATCTAACAAAGAGTCTTTAACTATAAAATAATAAACTCTAACAAATAGAAAGAATTCTCAAATTAGATTTATACTAACCTTCTTTCTAATTCTACTTCTTACTCAGTACTTCTAATAAATCTATTAAATCTACCTGTTATAAGATTCAAACTAGTATTATCTCAGCTATACTTAAATATATTCCTAATAAAAAATTTACTGTTCACAATTTCTAATATGTTTTTTCTTGCAAAGCCTCTCTAATACACTCAAGCCTCAAAAAACTTGGCAATATTATTTGCCAAATCAAATACTCTTTAAAAAACAATTTTCTAATTTCTTTTAATTTAAATTCTAATATTCTTTAACTAAATCAAGCACTTAGTTTTTAATAATCTTCTATTTCTCCACACTTTTATCTTTTTTTCTCATAAATTTCTAATGTCAATAATAAATAGAAAAATATATATATATTTTTTTTTAAATATTAAGGTGACCACTTAGGCCTCTGGCATGTAGCTTTATTCAGATAGTTACAATATTATATCAATTTCACAAGGATAAAACTAGCTACATGTGTACTTTTGGTACCTAATTTAAGTAGTCTGCCTGGGTTCTACACTAGCCACTATACCTGCAACCTAACTAGGAGATTGCCTATTTAAGCTCTCTGATTATTTTACTAATAAGAGTACGACTAGCCATACATACAACTTTTGGTTACCTATTTAAGTATTCTGCCCTAGGATCCTCACTAGCTACCATATATACACCCAACTATAGAGGATACCTATTTAAATCTTCTGGCTCCATTTCTGTAACATGCTTACCCTAATACTCCTAATGAGATTATTAATGCTGTATAATGACTCTAAAACTTTAGCCACATAAGCATTTATTCTTGTGGTAAACCTAACAGAATAGTATATATTCCACATATGTACTTATCTGCGTGTATAGTAACTTTTTCCCAACTAGAACATGTTGTACTGCCACCACTGGGTCTGTATTTCCAGCTATCTTTTTTGGATACTGCTATAACCTGATCCATATCTTAAGCCACAACCTTCCTAATTAGTTTATACTTACGTAATCCTGCCCTTGCAAAGTTTACAACAACTCCAGTACCCACTTTCTAACTTCTTTCTTTCCTGGATTTCTTACTAGTCTCTCTTTTACTTTAGCTAGCAACCCAGAAGGGTTGGTCTGCCCAGGCTCTAGGTGCCTTATAGTCTTCCTCCCCTTGGTATATGCATCTAGAGCACAAGTCCTTTTCCTCTGGTGGTGAGCCGGTGGTTGGCTAGTGTGTCCCTCCACTTAAGAACCTGGTCGCTCAGTTCTCCGGTCTTAGTCTCTGGTTCCAAATTCAGTCTTCCTGTAGCACTATCAAAGGTCACTGCTACTTTCCAACTCGGGATTTGCCAAATAGGTTTTTGGTAATTCTGGTTTCCTGGATTTATTGCACTAAAGCTTCTATTCAAGAAGGTGTGACCAAGATTACAGATTTCTGGATCCAACCGATAATCTTAACATTATTGATACAGATCTAGTTTTTTCAAAATCGTTGTCTGTGGGATTTGAACTCTAGACCTGCTGTTTGGGGGTGTAACAACTTCACTACTTCACTAAGTCGCCACATCTTTAAATAAAAAATATTTACTATGCCTGCAATATTAAAAATATTAAAAAAATTAGATAACAGATTAGCAAATCTTTAAGTAAAAGATATACTAAACTCCAATTTCATCCTACTTCTATAATTAATAGTATTCTTAATCACCACAAAAACTTTGTCAAGTTTGGCAATATCAAACTAAATATAGTTACATCTCCCTAAGTGTACTCTCTATGGGACTATAGTAAAACAAAAGCAAAATATACACTTAAAGAAAGTGTACACTTAGGGAAATTAAAATTTATAATTGTTATATTAATTGGAACCAAAAAGAAGTATACACTTAGAGAGGTTTTTTATATACTATGCACTTAGGAAGTGTGCACTTAGAGAGGTCTGACTGTAATGATATTATTACTGACCCCAAAACTATCAAATTATATATTTAACAACATTTTGATAATTGGACTGCTTTTCATATATTAATCACAATATTATTCAGTCCTACTAGCAATTAGAATATAACCCCAAACCAAATATTAATCCTGAATAGTACTTCAATATTTTGCTTGATTTTATTTAATAAAAAATAACTTCTACTATTAGCTAACTTCCAAATAATAAAGTATGTAGTCTTTCAGGTATTAGCTATAAAATATTAAACATACTAGCTTTTTCTTTATTATTGCTATTACTTTTCTCTTCAATTACTACTTCAAACTTTATAATATACCTAAACAATGAAAAGAGGGCTATATCTTTCCTATTTTCAAAAATCTATATTTAACAATAACTTATCTAATACTAGACTAATTAGCTTAATAGAATATATTGAAAAACTCTATACCAAACCTTTTACAAACTGCTTTAATAATATATTATGTTAATATAATATTTTCTTACCCTACAACTACATCACCCTTTCTGGCAATTCTACTTCTATTTCTATATACATTCTTAATAATATTATTAAAAATGCTAATTGTCAATTCAACTAACTCTGGCTATTATTACAAGATATAAACAAAGTATATAATTTAGTTAACTTTGAGCTTTTTAAACAATCTCTTCTTCAACTACAGATATCTCAACAGCTAATTAACATTTTATTTAATATTTTGCTTAACTACAATAACAGAGTAATTATTATTCTTGGTCTTACTAATTTTTACTTTGTAAAAAATAGTACTAACTAAAAAGAAACTATTGTTTCTATATTTTGGTAAATCTACCATAACTTTCTTATTATATATTTCAATCTAATTTGGTGATTATACTCTCTCTTCATCATAGCAATACTCTTTTACTTTACTATCTACTAGCTATCTTCATATCTCTGTATCTGTCTTAGTCTATCTAGATAATAATATATAGATTACCCAATCTAAAGATGAACTCAACAAAATTATTATATAGTAGCTTTTTTTTACAAAATAGCCAATATTTAAGTTAACTCATTCAAGTCTATTTTTATTTCAAAACAACTTTCTATATCTATCTTCTTTTTTAATTTCAAATTTACTTTTATTTCTATTTATCAGCTCTTCAAATTCCTAGGGTGTTGGTTTACCCTTGACAATAAATATACTCAACAAATCAAACTAATTCAAAATAAAGCTATACAGCTAGCCAATATTGCCAATATTAAAAATATTACTGACAAACAAATTACTTATATTAATACTGTTATTATTCAACTACTGAATATCATATTCAAAATATTGTTATCTTTCTTTTTACTTGCAGCAAAATTTTGAGAAAATATTTAACTATTGCAAAACACAAATTACACTTTTTCAGATTTACATTCAATAGTACTATATATAACTATGAACTTTATAATATTCATAGCTTATAGAATATACAGCTCCAATATTATATTAGCTACTTCTTTAACTATATTAATAATATATCTACTCTTAGTTTAACAACTTGTATCAGATTTTAACAACTCCAAAACAATATATAGTCTACTACTAATATTCTTTATTATTCTAATTCTACAATTGATAACTCCAACAGACATACTACTACTTTTAAAAATTATATAACTCTTTAACTCTTTTAACATTTATATTTGCTCTAACTCTAATTTCTCTTGGCCCCAAACTATCTCTGGTGATAACTTCCTTTTTAAAAATATTCTCTTGGTATACCCAAACTATTCTACTTTTAAGCAACAACTTCAACAAAAAAATATTCTTTTTCTTAAACAACTATTCTCTGCAGACAACAAAGTACTACTTAACTAATTTTATTTATTACCAAAATTATTGCATATTTCTTAAAGAAAAAAAACCAGCTTGGTTTCAATATCTAGAAGATACAATTTTATCATACACTTTCAATTGCACAATTTCAACACTCTTTCAACCTATTGAACAAAACTTATTTGCTTACCAAACTAGCTTAATTAGTAAATCTTTCAAGCTATGAATACTTATTTATATTAAGTTTAAAAGATATATTGCTAAGCTAATCTACTCTCAATCAACCACTAGCTGCATGATATTGACACTTCTCATTCTATATATAACACTGGACTTTCTATTATCTGTAAACCCTATTCAGGTTATAATTGTAACTTGTATTGTATATCCAACTATTGCATTTTAGAGATTATTTATACTCTTTACTTAATTCTTGAGAAGAAAATCTAATATCAAATACAAACTCAATGCTAAATATATTAATTTAATCCAATCTGTCAATATTAAAACCTTTCTTATATCTCACCTCTCCTCTTTATTAATATTGTGGACTCTTTTATATCTTTTTTATTTTACCATAATATAGTATTCAGTAACATTATACAATTTTCTCTTGTTAACAAACCTTTTTATTATTTTACTTTTTATATAGATAGCTCTGTTCTAAATCTTGGTACCAATCAATACACTATTAATATTGGTTGGGTTCAATTATCTAATAACTCAGTTATATAAAGCTTCTCTGCTTAGATTTTCAACTAGTTCTCATCTTATAAGACAGAGCTTTTAGCTATTATCTTTGCTATTGCTAAAGTTTTTTATAATTTCTCAGTTGATATTTTTACTAACTCTTAATTAGTAAGCTCTAAATACAACAAACTTCTTCAAATCTCTTACTTTACTACTAAATATTTCAAATTTAATACTTGGCCAATCTAGCACATACTCCTTAAATTACTCAAAGCATATAATATTAATCTATCTTTTTACAAAGTTCAAGCTTATTCAAACAACACCTTCAACATTTTAGCAGATCTTCTTTCTAATAATCACTTGTCCTTACCAACTTTACTCTTTAATTACTCCAATATTTATAACCTTATTTATTCTTTTAATAGAAAAATGCTCTTATTGAATATTCAACTAGATATTGATTAAAAATATTTGTAATGCTAAAACTATTGCAATGTGGTTTTCTCAAAGATGTTGCCAAGATTGGTCACATTTTTCTAACCTTATTGACTAGAATTCTTTTTAGCTATTCTTTAATAACAATTATAAAAAATTATACAATTTTATTAACTTCAAACTTAATTATTTTAAATCTTTTAAAATCAAAATGCTACTAAATATGCTACCTACACAATTCTATATTAAATTCATATTATTTATCTCTTGCTTATCATATTATTGCTTCTAATATAATCTTTCTGATTTATTATTTCACTGGTATATATATCCTAGCAATTCTCTAATTCAAGTTATTAGTTCTTTTATTACTAAGATTATTGCCAACTTTGATTTTAAAAGAT
>CAJVPU010002204.1:0-11050 GCA_910591775.1 Dentiscutata heterogama | reverse complement strand
ATAACCACATTTGAGACCACCAGTTTTATCATTTTTATCGCATATACAACCACCTGCATTACCACAAGCAGCAACTGATGTCAATGCAGAAACATCTACTTGAAGAGTAGAAAATGCCTGATTAACTATTGAAATGACCACGATAAAAGTGGACAACGCAGTGAATAAAAGTCTCATTTTTTATTATTTGTTTAAAGAAAAATATTATTGATTATTTGATAATGATTGAAAAAAATATGGAAATATTCTTGTATTGATAAAAAATTAAGTGAATAGTGAATAGAACGTATGGAGTGCATAGAATTTATAATTTGGGCAGAGTGTTACAGAAAATGGAGAAATCGACAAATTATCAAAAAATTTTTTTTATACAATTCAATTTAGAATAAGAATAGGATCATGATTTTTTATAAAATTTATAACATAAAAGTCGATTTCCCCTTTTCTGTAGCACCTGCACATTTAACTTTAAACGCTGCAGTAAACCATTAAATTAAATTAAATACATTTTAAATGAATGATTCTTTTTCTTTTTTTTTATCTTTAACGTTAAAGAAAGAAATATCCGAAACAAAGTGTATGTTCTGCACGAGGAAAAATAAACTCTTGCACATGATTGGTCGGCGTCATCATAACAAAGTGTAATTAAATTCACGTTACTTTGGTACTTTGTAGCTAGCTATAAAAAGTTAGTAAAATTCTTTATATAGATATATATAAATCCGGATAATTTTCTACAAATGTGCAGTAACGGTAATACATTTTCCAAAAACAAATTTGTATGTCATCTTTTTAATAAGTTATCGAAAAAGCTGCTATTATCTAAAATGTAGATTACAAGAAAATGAGAAAAAGAAATAATTACACCATTTACAGCAAATATATTACTAATGTTAATTTTAAGTATACGTATTAATAATTAATTAAGTGATTCTAATTAAATGCATTGAGCCATCTAATTCATTAAACACATCGATTGTTTAATTAATTAATTAATTTAAAATCTTCACTGTAATTACCTAGATTGGAAAAAAGTATAGAATCTATTCACTATTCTGAATGTTGTGTTATATTTATTATATATTCGAATTCGACTACAGAACAGATAGATACATTCTGTACCAATTTTCCAATTATCTGCCTCTAATTGAAGTACTATCTTGTCGAAAGTTATTTAAACATCAAACACAGGTCAGTAATAAATTCTCTTGCTAGCAACTTTTGAAAAAAAAAAACCGGTAAACAAAATGAATCGCCATATCATTATTTTCTTGAACTTCTTGATCTTTCTTATTTCTAGTACCTTTGCTGCTTGTGGTAATGCAGGTGGTTGTATATGCGATAAAAATGATAAAACTGGTGGTCTCAAATGTGGTTATGAACTTAATAATCGTAAATATTTTTTTCAGTTATGATAATATTTAGTCAACTTTATCATATAAAGAAAACATTATCAGTAACGATTCTATTTCGAAAATATAGATTGTCCTTCTGATCCCAGCTCTATATTCCAATGTAGTCCTAATAGTGGTAGCATTTGTCGATATGGTTCTTGCTCGTATGGATGCTGTGCAGTCGGTAATGGGAAAAGTTACTGTTGCAAAGACAATAAATGTTCAGGATGTCCCTCTGGTAAATGGATTAAGAAAGACTCCCAACCTCCTTCTAATCCACCTCCTTCTAACCCACCACTCTCTAACCCACCTCCTTCTAACCCACCACCCTCTAACCCACCTCCTTCTAACCCTTCCGGTTATGATAGACAAAAGGCAGTAAATTATGCTGGACAATATTGTTTGCATCCAAATTCGAATTATGAAAATTATGATAAAAAAGGAGGTGATTGTACTAATTTCGCTTCACAAGTTTTACATGCAGGTGGTATTCCTACAGACAATATTTGGAAACCGGGATCTACTGCATGGGTTAATGTGCAAGCGTTTTACAATTATCTTATTAGTCATAACTTGGCAAAAGAATGCCAATTGACTGAACTGAAACCAGGTGACTTTATACAATATTACAGTTCAACCTGGTCACATACTGTTGTGGTTGTAAAATCCGGTGCAAACCCTACAGTTGATTCTCACAGTGCATTTAAATGTAATAGTTTACATAGTTATTTTAGAAAAGGGTTTAATAACGATAGAGGTGTTTGCATTACGAAATGATCTGATTATCCATTAATTACATTATTATAATAACCATAGAGGTGTTTATATTTCTAACATTAATTACATTATTATAAAATTATAAATCTTCATTTAACTTTAATAAATTTAAAATTAATTTCAATCAAAAATAATTACATTAATTAACACCTTTGTTCTTGATTTTTCTTAGAGAACTTATTCTAATAAAAATATCCTAAAGCATAATACAAGCGTTATTGAAATAATAAAAATATAAGTTTCACTATTATAAGATGTATAGATAATTCAATTAATGATATTTTTCCAGTTCTTTGTTCTCCTAATTCTAAAGAAGATAATTAAATCATAAGGTAATATAACTATGCTTCCCTCTAAAAATTCATTTATGAATAATAGAATTATAATATATATTTAGAAGAATAAAAAAAATACGTATTGTCACGTTTTAAAGTTTAAACCCTTGACTTAGATGTGACTCGGTAAACGCCCAAATTACCTGAGCCACAAGAAAATTATGAAGCTTCTAAGTGGTGAGCAATATTTGGTGGCTATCCTAGCGCGGGTTGCCCACAACCCGAAGACTGATTGCTGGGAAGATACGGTTGAGATTAAAGATAGCGCAGTAGCTTTTAGTAAAATAAAAGGTATTTAAAGCCTGAGTTTTCACCTTGGTAAAGTTTTCTCAGACAATGTGTCTCAGACTACGACGCCTTAATTATATAATTTATAATAAGAATCGGTCGAATTTTCACATGTGTTGTATTTGACTTTCGTGTACATCACGAAGTTGTTTTTATGTAGAATTATGTAAATATTTTATGTATATTTTATTTAAAAATTATGTATAGGTCTATAAACCCAATGTAGACTTGCATAATTATAATTTATACATAAATATAATTATAAATAATATTTATTTAATAGTTATCTAAAATTTAGCAAATGTAATGATATGTTTGGTAGTCAAATAAATAAATAGGTAGATAAAAATAAAAGTTATAATTAGAGGTATAGTTAAAATTAGGGTAAAATTACGAGAGGAACATTTTTTGATTAGTAACACAATAGGTGTTACCTTAGTAAAATTTTGAGATATTGGCTAATTCTTTTCTTTAAAATTTATATTAAAATTTATTTAAGTTTTATAATATATGAAGGTTATATAATTGTATAAAATATATAAAATTTATATAAAATTTTTATTTAAATTTTATGATATATAAAATTTTTATTTAATTTTATGATACAAAAATTATAATATATAAAGTTTATACTGTATAAAAATTATATTTAGATATTATGGCATATAAAAATTACCTAATTGCATAAAATTTATACATATATAACATTTACATAATTTTTTTTTTATAAAATTATATTTATATAAGTTTACATAAATTTTATATAAATTTTATATTAAATAATATATATATATATTTTTTGTTGTTAAGATGAGGCCTTGCTTATATCTTTATTGATTTTTTATATAAGTAGTCACATAAAAACTATATAAAAACTTAATTTGTACAAAGACAAATAAATATAAATTATATCAAGAATAGGAGCTTAGACTAAAAGCTTAAACTAAAAGCTTAAACTAATTATCTGTGACCTAAACCTACTAAAGCGGTCAAGACTCACCTAGGTTTGAATAGTTAAAATATTATTAATAAGTATACTATTTGATTCACTTAGTAAACCAGATATCAAGTTTGGCAAGTGCTTGTTCTAGAGAAGGGCAAGTATTGGGTTTAGAGTGTAGTTGGTTAGTGAAGTCACAAGAGCAGTTATAGGTATATTTAGTTTTACCTCTCTTATTTGTGGGAGTTGAAGATAGATTAGATATTGTATGAGTATTAGGTTGAAGAGAGATTTGATGTACTTTTTTCTAATGAAAAAAGTTGGCAAAGTAGAGAATTCATATTTGATGATATAGTTGGTTAGAAATTTTGAGAAGTATTTAAATAATAAGTTGAGAGGCATTTGAATAAGAGATATTAAAGGGTCAAGAGCTTGGATTAGAAATATTGGTATAAGACCTTTAATTGTGAAGTAGAGAGAGTAGGGGTAAAGAAATGAAAGTAAAGGATTAAAGAAAGGGTGTGAAGAAATAGCGAGTATAAGATTGCATTATTGGTGTATATAGAAATTAAAGTTGGAGTTAGAGATAATATTGGATATTGAAGAGTAAATAGTTTGAATTAAAAGAATACTATTGGAGCAAGTATACCAATAAGAGAGAGTATCTAAACAGTTGCAGGAAAAGCAATTGTAAGATGTAAAAATAAGAGGATAAATAGAGTAGAAGTATGCATGTATTAGTAAAATGTTGAGAAGCATTTTGATTTTAAAAGATTTTAGATAATTTAGTTTGGAGTTAGTAAAATTGTGTAAAATTTTTTTATTGTTGTTAAAATATAATTAGAAAGCTTTTCAGTTAATCAAGTAGAAAAAATGTGACCATTCTTGAACAAATTGTTGAAAGTGAGAAGTAAGATTAGTATGAATATGGTTGGCAAAATATTCCCATTTAAAGAATTTAGTTAAAGATTCTGCGGCATGTTTGGGTTTTATATCTATGTTGCCCTAGTAAGGCATATAGGAAGAATCATTAAGAGATAAGAATTTTGTGATCACTAAGGAAGTTAGTATTGGTGTTATCAGTTCGAACAAGGTTAAATAGGTTGAAATTATATGGTAGTTCCAAATAAGTCAATTTTACTACTAAATCTTGAACTCTGCCAAGTAGGAGTGGATAAGGAAGTATGAGCAGCTAGATTGTATATGTTGTTGAAAGAAAGGAATTGAAAAAGTTTAAATTTGATAGAGGAAGAGACAGTTGAGTTTGTAGAGGCATTAAAATCACCAAGTACAATAGGGAGCAGGTTGAAGAAGATTGCTTGTTGGATCCATTGGATTATGAGATTTTGGGTATGCAGTCTGGTGTTGGGGTTATCACAAGGAAGATAAGTTGAGATAATGCGAAATTTGAAGTAATGTTTAAAGAAGAGATTAATAAATATAGCATATCCAGGGTGAGTAGTTATATTGTAAATATGGGAGATAAGATGATTGCAGATCATAATAGTAGTGCTGGCTTTAGAACGGTCTGCACATAACTAGTAATAGATATAAAAAGGGTGGAGTAAGGTTTTGAGCAGAATGAATTAAAAGCTAGTTTGGTTTCAGTTAAACTAATAATATTTAGGTTTTGAATAAGGCAGTATTCTTTCCAGACTTGTTGTTTTAGTTTTTAGTTGTAGCCACAAATATTGTAAGTATAAATTGAAAGGTTAAAGGAAGAGTAGAGTGGGTTGGAGGTTGGGGTGTTGTATATATAAGAGAATTTAAGAGAAATAAAGAAAAATTGAGTAATAATATGGTCTGGTAGAGGGCACAGTTCATTGGGTAAGTAAATATATGCTTCACTAAAGTCCAGTTTAATAGATATAACTATTTGGTCTTGAATTTCACTCTATAGTCCTATGCATGCTAGATGTAAGAGAAAGGAGTTAAAGATTTGAAGAGATTGGATTAAAGGACTATTATGTGCTAAAAGAAAGTGATTAAAGTAAATAGATGGGTCAAAAGTTATAAGAAAGATTTTGGGTTTGTCTTCTACAATATCACTCATCATATACCTGGCTCTCACAGTTCCACATGAGTTAGAAGTACTCAGATTGGATATTAGAATGCTATCATTATCTAGCTCTTTCGAGTAAATAGGCTTATCCACCTGCCTACTTACTTTATCTTCCTAATTAAATGCTATAGATGTCTCTTTTATTAAGATGATGGCTATATTTATAGGGGTTGTAGAAAACAGGTTTAGTGAAAAGGGGGTTGAGAAGAGATTTGGATAGTGAGATGGAGAAGAAAAAGTAGAAGGACTTGGATTAGAGTTATTATAAATATTAAAGCTATTAGGTGGAGATGTAATAGAAGGGAGTGTAGCTATGCTAGCATCAGAGTTAATAATAACAGGAGGTTTAAGATTATTAGAGGAAGTAGAAGTAAAAGGTTTAAAAAAGAATAGAGAGTCATCAATATTTGAGAGGACAATAAAGTTGAGATTGAATTTGTTAGCAAGAATTTTTTTAGCTTCAGAGTAAGCTTTGTCCTTGTAATATTTAGAGATTGCAAAGGATAATGGTTGTTTGTTTTTGACAATATCAAAGTAGATAATAATATGAGCAAGAAAGTTAATTTTAATAAGGTCTTGTATAAGAAGGAATATGGCCTGTTCTTTAGAGAGTTGGTTAATATTGTGGTTTTGAGTGGCAATTTTATGATAAGCAATGAAGTATTTATAGAGAAAGATATTGCATCTGCCTGATGAAGTAGAAGTTAAGTTATTTTTACAAAAAGATTGTTCAGTAAGATCTGCTAATTTATTAAGAGTAGAAGTAGAAATAGGCTAATAGAATATGGCTTGATATTTTTGGTCCTTAAAGAAAACAGAGAAATTGATATGGAGGTCTTGTAAGTTTAATTCTTCTTTAGAGTAAGTTTTAAATAAGTCTTCAAGAATGGTTTTAAAAAGTATAGAAGTGTTATACTTATAATTAGAGACATAGAGCCAATTGGTATGTTTGTATATAAAAAGGTAAAAGTTAAAGTAGTGAAAGCATTCATTTCATCTATTCTGAAAATTATAAAGTTTAAGAAAAAGAATTTGAGTAGGAAAAAGGTTTTTTAATTGAGAGACAAATTGTTTTCAGATTTAAGATTTTAGGAAGTTTTTATTATCATCTTTGTTAGGAATTGTAATAAATTGTTTGCTATAGGCAGGAAAGACCTTTTCAAACTATGCTTTAAAGCGGTCAAAAAAGTTTTGAGGTGAGGAAATGGAGAATTGTTGGAGAAGGAGAGTTTTAAGAATATTGAACAAAAGTTGTATGTTGAATCTACTATTAGATTTGATAGTAAAAAATTTGTCTTTTTTGTCAAAGGAGATAACAAAGAAGGTGAATTTAAAATTTTTTGGACAAAAGTTGAAGTCTTCAGCAAATTTGTTATAGTTGATGACTTGATAGTGTCGGGGCGAAAACGGCGAGTCTGTCACTAAGAGACCAAGAATCTTATGTAATGTTAGTTTTAGGCTTTAATAGAGGCGTGTATATGGTTTGGTGAGTATTAATTTATTCTCTAAGAGTTTTGTTTATTTTTAAAAGACGAATTTACTAACACTTGATCTTTGCCCTTACTATAATTTCAGGCACATGGAAGATGAGTTCTTTATTTATTTTTTTCTTTCTCTTTTATATAATTTTATTTTCTAAAGCTAATTTTAATCTTTCATCTTTTTCCCTAGATCTTTTCCCACCACATTCGTAAATTCGATCATTCAATTTTAGAGTTTCAGTAGATTTGGTAAGTCTATATTCTTCGCTTTCTATTTTTAACTATCCCAACCTTTTCTCCCGCCATTATCATTTACTCAATTATACGATTCTACAAGTTTTACTTAATTTGGATAGTCTGGTTCTTCATTCTTCTATTATTTTATCTACATTTATTTTACTAACCCATCTTCTATTTAACACCAACATGCTACTATGAAATATTCTTTATCTGCCGCATTTTAGTAGTATGCTGTCATACGATCATATAGAATGGTTGTATATCAGAATCCCAACACATAAAATCCTGACACACAAAATCCCGGCAACAAAATCCCGATACACAAAATCCCGACAAATTAAAATCCTAAAAACATTAAAATTAGAAATTTAATTTGTCGGGATTTTGTGTATTGGGATTTTGTTGCCGGGATTTTGTGTGTCAGGATTTTGTGTGTCGGGATTCTGATATACAACCGTATGGAATCCAGATATGCGGGTTTCACCCAATTTTAGGTTAATCATAAATGCCAAAGCCCAGGGCATCGTTGTTGCGCTATAATCGCAGATTGTTCACTGATCTGGAACCCAATCATTATTTGAGTCACATTTTAGATAGTCATGATTTATTCTGCCCGTGACAATAGTTATTGGAAAAATACAGATGTAGATGAGCCAGCTTAAGGCAAAATTGCAACTGGTTTTTAGTTTTATAAGAAGAGATAGTAGCAAGAGATATAAAAATCTCTGCATAGTTAAGTCTAGTGAAAAGAATAGTAGTAAACTTATAAATGATTTTTTTAAAAATATTTTTGAGGATATAAAATAGAATTGAGGCTTCTGGTTTAATAGAAAGATTAATTTGGTATATATATTGAATAAGGAATTTGGGATGCTCTCTAGCCATAACATGGATGATATGGTAAAAGCTAGCTTTAAGAGGCTGAGAGTTATTAGATGTGATAGCTTTAAGAATGCTGCCTGGGTAAAAATTATGAAGATGCTATTTGAGAAAAGTAAAAAGTTGGAAAGAAAAATTAGTTTAGAGTTTGGTATGTGGTTTCATATCATCTGATATAAGGAAGTTATAAAGCCAGTCAAATGAGGAATTTTGTTTGAAATTGGTTTGGGGTTGCTTGTTAGAAGTAGAGTTAGTTTGGGGTGCTTTATTTTGAAGAACAAAGGAGTAGAAAAGGGTTTAAGTTTGGGTTTGGGTTTGAATTTGAGGATTAGAAGTTGAGTTTAGTAGTTTGTTAGTTTTTTGAGTGATAAAAGAGTAAGTAGATTGAGAGGTAGGTACAGAAGAAGCTATATGCAAGGTTTGAATTAGTAAGGTAGAAGAAGTATGGGAGACTAGTTATTGTGTAGATATTTTTTCGATTTGTTGTGTCTGGATCTTGGTTGAAGTTATAGTGTCAGAATGTATATTTAAGCATTGGTGAGCTGGAGATTGAAAAGAGTGAGAAATAGGAGGTAAGATATATTGGGTAAGTGATTGATTGAAAAAAGATAATTTAATAGATTTAGTAGGTGTATCAACATTCATCATAGTAGCAACAAGTTTTGATGTATCATTATCAAATAGTTCTAAAAAGCCTAAAGAAAAAGCAATAGTAGAGTTAGTAGTAACTGGAGGATTACTATCAGTATGATAAGTTGGATTAGTATTAGTGTCAGATTTAGAGGTGTTGTTATAGAAAGTAGGCAAGCTAAATGAGAGTGAGCTAGAAGTAAATTTAAATATAGTAGAGGTAACAGAAGAGATAAGGTGATTAAGAATATTAGGTTTGCTAGATAAAATTAGCAAGGGAGGAAGCGAAAGCAAACGTTGGTGTTAGAAAGAAGTAGAAGGTTGAATAGAGAATTGATTAGGAGATAGTGAAGATTGGTGAGGAATAGTAGATAGATGAGAATTAGAAGGTGAGTTTGTAGAAATAAAGAATTGAGAAGAGGGAGTAGAGCTAGTATAGATTTGTGTTTGAGGGTTAGAGAGGATTGGAGTTTAAAGAAGATAAGAGGTTTAGCATAAATAGTTGGGGTAGATTGGATTGGTGTAGTTGGATAGTATTGTTAGTAATAGGGTAGCATGCTTTATAAATAACATTGCCATCAGAAAAAATAGCAATAGTATCTAAAGTATGAAGTTGTTTGTCTAAAGAAAAGATGCATAAAATAGGCTATTAGTATTTGGAGCAGGTGTATTGGCATTGAATAGTGTTAAGAAAGATAAGTTGTTAAATTTGGAATGAAGGTTGTTTAATAGAAAGACTAATAGAAGAAGTAGATTTTGTTGAAGAGGTGGTAGGTTGTTGAATAATAGAAGTAAAGTGAGTGTAGAATTTTTTGCACAAGCAGGTTACAGTAGCCATAGATAAAGGAGCTTTAAAAAAGTGAGTAGCATTTCTAGTAGAGCAAAGTTGAGTAGTGTAGCATTTTAGAAATAAAATTTTTATTAGTTGATTTTGGATTATTAGAGTTGTTTTCATAGATCCAGATTCTATAATAGTCTAGGTACTGAGAAAAGAAAGTATCAAGATTGATAGTATCCAGTTTCTTGCTACTTAGAGTAGGCATTTGAGCTATTTATTAAGTAGAATATGTAGTAGAAAAAGTATTTTTGTAAATTTTTCCTAAGTTGAAAAAAGTGTATAAGAATAAAACGGTGGTTATTTAAGATAGATTATTCAGAGATAAATAAAAATAAGGCCTATATTTTAGATTACACAAGGTCACGTAACCTAAGAATAGAATTTTATAGTTTTGTGTTACACAAGTCACATAACAGGTTACGTGTTACACAGCCTAAAAAGGAAATCATATTGTATAAATAAAAGATTACAAAAAAAGCAGATATTAAAATTATATAATTTTAATTAAAAATTTGTAATTCTGGTGCAATTTGGCAAGCACCACTAGTTTTGTAGTATAGTAAAATGTGGGTAGCATAGCTAGGTGGCTTTGGTTATACAGAAAATGTCTCTAGTTGTTGGGAAAGGAAAAAATTCTCTAAGTAGAAGAGAGGTGAAAAAGTAGATAGAGTTAAAAATTGTTTTACTTATAACTTGGTCAATATTGAAGCTGCAGAGGTCTATTATAGCTTGTTTTGAAGAAAAAAATTTATAGAACAACTTGTTATATACTTTAAGAAGAGGTTTAGATTCTGGGTTTGCATAAATAGCAAAAGAAAATTTTTTGGCCTGGAAGGCTGTTATTTAAAGAGTTTAAGAGCTATCTCTTTAAAGTTTAGATATTATATGTAGTTTTATATGTAGAAAAAGTTTTGTTAGAGCAAAAAATTAGGTTGTTTTAATAAATTATTGCAAAAAGTGAGATTTTGTAAAGTTAGTTTTTAGAAAAATTTTTGTATGTGTGATTGTTAGAAAGAGTTTCTAAAAAAATTATATTTAAATTTTTTTTTTTTTTTTTTTAATGTTTAAGGTGAGACCATGCTTTTATCTTTATTAGTCTTAATGAAAACTTTTACATTATTGGAAAAGGTTTTATAACTTAAGCCTAGTACTAAGAATAAGAACTCAGACATATTACTAAGAAAGT
>CAJVPU010002203.1:0-11053 GCA_910591775.1 Dentiscutata heterogama | reverse complement strand
ACTTTTCTTAGAAGTTGAAAATAGGTTTACTTAGTAAAGAAAAAAGATTTCTTTAAAAAATTTCAAATTTGAAAATTCTAAAAATAATAAAAAAAATTTACTATATTTTATCACTGAATCATTACTGAACCTGAACATGTTCATGAACTTTGAACTGAACCTGAACTGAACCAAAACTTTAAATTCAGATTTAGTTCAGGTTTATAAATTCAAAGTTTAGTTCAGGTTCAGATTTAATGATTTGCAAAATTTGTAGTTCATGTTTAAGTTCAGGTTCAGGTTTATTAAACCTGAATCTGAACTGAACTGAATCTAGAAACCCTACATTACATAAACCAAAATTTTTTTTAAATTGCCTTCTTCTTATACTTTATCTATTTCTCTATATTTTAATATACCTTTTTATTGAATATCTCTTCTAAATTATTAAAATTTTTTAAAATTAATATTTTTTTCTAATTAATTTTAGAAATTTCTTTTGATTTTATATTTATTTTATTATCTTTTATTATTTTTACTTCTTATCTTTTATTTTATATCTATTTTATATTTTCTTACAAATATAATATTAAATAAAAACTAAGGGTGTGGTGACTTAGTAAAGTGGTGGAGTTGTCGCACCCCCAGACGGCAGGTCTAGAGTTTGAATCCCACAGACGATGATTTTAAAAATACTAGACCTGTATCGGTTAACGTTAAGATTATTAGTTGGATCTAAATATCTGTAATCTTGGTCTATTGAGATGACTATTTTGGTAATTGTTTTATTCAAAATAAAATAGTGGGTTAAAAATTGTTCAAGTTTAAAATTACATATTCCAAAAATTAGCTAATATGAAAGAAAGTACTTACCCAATACCAAAACCACGAAAAACTGCAGGGAATTTGAAAAAGGTTAAGTAAAAAAAAATCAAAAAAAAATATAGAGTGAAAGAAAAGAAAAAAAAAACCCCTGCCTCAGAACTTCTTTTGCCACCAAACGTCATTAGCCACAAAGATGACAAAACAACTAAAAAAAAATAAAAATAAAAAAATCGCACGATCTATATTATATGATCACCAATCTGACAGATCGCTTTAGCAATCCCCCAAATTTGGTATATTTATTTATACACTTATTGCAAGAACTAAAAAAAAAAAAACCCCCAAATATAAAACATATTTGCATTTCTTTGGCTGCTAATAATAATAATAACAATAATAATAATAGTAATATTATTATTATTACCAGTCACGGGACATGTCCCCGTCAATGATTTTCATTAAGTAATTTTTTTTGTAATATAAATCGATATTGATCTTTTTTTAAAATATGTCTTGGCACTAACTATTAATAATACTTAATTCTTTAACAGGTTTACTCTTCGAGCTTTGGGCTTTCTTTATATATAAAAAAATAAACCTTCACTTTGGTTTATATAAAATAAAATCAGATGCAAAAATTACAATTTTTTGATCTAAAGATCAAGATTCTCATCTAAATACGGCTTATACAAGTCTAATTTTTTTTATTAAGATAACAAATAAGAAGCGCTATAAGTTTATTTATTAAAGCAAAAGAACTTTACTTATAATATTTAGATATTTACTAGAAGAGTACTTTTTTATATAATAGATCGCAATTATGTAAAATCGGTTGTATCCTTTTTTTTTTTTCTATAGTCTTTATTAAGATTTAGAAAGATACATGTTATTAAAAGCATCAAATAAAACTCTAGACTCAATAAAAGTTTGCTTTTTTAGATCTTTATTTCTGGATTTTATAAAGACGAATGAATTACAGATCGGTGTAAAAGTTTGTTCAACTTCTGAATTTCGGTAATGTGTACTCTAATTATGCTTTTTATTTACGAATAAATAATAACACTAACTTATTTATAACTTTTTGCACTTGTTATTGTTATAATAATTCTTGACTCTTGTTGTATCTCACTCTGGAGAGATGGTTTCAAGTTTTGACAAAACACTCGCAATTTTAGCTTCAGTCAATTGTTCTTCAGGATTGAATAACTGAGAAAGTATATCCCTTTCTGCAGTTGTAGTAGCACAACATATTCGTTTTGGAAGCTCAGGTGATAATATTTGCTGTGATGTTGAAGCTTCCTCTTGAACAATTGCTAATTGAGTAGGTATTACTGTGGGATTATTTTTTTGTTTTTTCATGCTTTCAAGTTGGGTATAAGTATAACTTTTTATATTTCGCAGACGACGTCTAAAAGTTACACAGGGTTCAGTTTTGCATACATCTTGTGCAAGTATTTGTTTAAAACATAATTTTCTGGATTCATAGAAAGAAAGAATATTTTCAATACCCGCTTTACTAATCTCTGGTGCATCTTTAAACAAAAAATGAGTTGTAGGATATGAAGAATTAAAAGCTGATGATAATTTGGTAACAAGAGACCAGAGTGAATCTTTGCATGACTTGATTGTACGATCATTTTGAATTAACACAATGTCATCGATATATTCTGCAAGAAGCATTGAAAAATGATTCTTCTCACTTTGGATTGCGTTAATTTTTGACATCATAGTTTGCTGATCGGTAAGGTTACCAGTAATATTCTGTTTAGTAAATTTTACTCTATATGTTTCAAGTGCTTCATCGAAAGCAAGATAATGTCCTTCTCTTGTAAGATTTACTGAGCATACCGTTTCCAATAATTTTTGCAGCTGTAGATCGTCGTGAACTTGAGCCAAAAAATAAGCCACAGAGCATGCGTACTTGAATTTTTCAGCTACAGGGAAAAGAGGTGCAAATGCAGCTAAATTTGCTATTTGCATCTTATAATTTCCCCTTCTAATTCTGATTTTGTGACCTACAAAATATCCCGTCCAGCGAAAAAAGAGAAGCCACACCTTTATCAAGTAATTATTACTATTTAAAATGTCATTTATAGTTTTGTTTTTATTTTTAACATATTGACATAATGCAATCCTGACTGCGATCTAGATTAGTTCTAAAACACGACATGTTGCTTGATAATCTATTACATATTCAAACTTGTCTAGATATTGTACGCCAAGAACCGCCGCAAGATTAAATATTTCATATCCAGAGAATATTGTAATTAAAGTGCAGCACATGTCCTTAGATGTATGCCATTGTCCCAAGAGAAGTCGGATGTCATCGTGAGTTTCCTTGTAAAAAATCAATCTTCCAAAAATAGCCTGGTCACATGCAATACATAGATAGTTGTTGCTACCACAGATTAAGTCATCACGGTACATTTCACACGCAGCATAGACATTATCATTATAATTAGATGGATCACCAGGTTTCAATATTACAACATTCGGTGGTGAAATATTGCAACCAATGGGTATTTGTTTAATGATTTCTGAATGTATATCTTCCATATCAAAGTCATTTATATGAGTTTCTAATATTCTATTAAAAATAAATTCATATATCATTAAAAGGTTGTTAGTATTTAAAGATTCCCCAAACAATGGCTGATCGATAGATTCTTGGTCTCTATTTAAATCAAGAGAATCGGGTATAGTAAATTGAAAAACTATCCGCAATGTGGCATGAGAAGTTCTTCTAGTAATATCGAAAATATTGCTATATGAGAATGTAGAAGCTTTGAAGTCAATGTTATCGATTACTACCAGATTCCAAATATTTGGATCTTCAATTAAGTTTTTCTGGGATCTGCATTTAGCATTCTAAATCTTTCAAGTCAATTTTCATGCCACTTAGTATACGGGATAATAGACACTGAACGAAGAATCTCTCATAGATATGGATACAAATTTGGCTTTTGGAATATTAATGACATGATGCATGAAAGCCAGATTTTTGTCTTGGAAAAAGCAATGGTAAGTATCATTAAAGTCATTAAAGCAGTGGTTTTTGATATCTGATTTGTGTCTTGTGATTTGGGAGAAAGTCCACGTTGAAGCCTTTTAGTATTATTAATCTTAAGTTTATATTGATATAGTACGATGAGAAGCGCTTGAAAGAAGGTACTAATGACATTAGGCAATGCATTAAAGTAGTCTTCATATGAGCTTGGGTTTTCTAACTGACTAATATTATTTTTAATTTCAGAATGTGCATATAAATCTTCTCTTCCTAATTTTTCTCTTATTGTTGAAGCCTTTGTTGGAGTTATACAAGACTTTACCTTGGTTAAGTTATTCAATTCAATTTTGTTTAGTCTCATTGCTATTTTAATGATTAGCTTGCTTGGAATTTCTGATAAGTTCACTGTTGTATTATTGAAAATAGGTACAAATATCTTGGATAAAAGCCTGTTTTGTAGCTCTCGATTATTTAATTCTACTACTGATATTAATCATTTTCTGACAAGTTTTAGAGCATCACTTGTATTATTGTTATGTTTCCCAAGTTCAGTGCATGACATAAATGCCGTAGCTTATTTTTGTCTACCCGGTCTTTCATACAGATGCCTACCATGCTGATGGAAACATTCTGAGCAGATATAACGTGCACGATAACCTGATCGTGACTTTTGTGAAATAGATCTTTCAGTAAACACAGTACATTTATGAACACCAACACAAGGTACTTGAATATTACGTCCATTGATACTCTATGAATGCTTTTTACAGTAGCCCCCATGGCTAAAAAAACATTTTTTCTTTTTACAAAACAGACAAATGCGAAATGAAAAATACTTTTCTCAATTGTATGTGATTTTTTCATGCCTATATCATGAAGCGTATTCTGATCAAAAATAAAATAAGTATAACAAACGCTAAGTCTATTGAGTGCAGCAGTGTCTCCCTTCCATGTATCTACCGTTTGTCGAAATCGTCGCAAATTTGTCATGCTATTGTCTTGAACCATTTTGATTGTATTTATATCTATTTCCCACATTCCTATCATTTGTCGAAGTCATCATAGATTTGTTGTACTATTATAGCATTTTACCTTGCCCTCAATAATATCTATAACTGCACATGGTGTTAAACTTAAGTCCATTGTAGAAGTATCTTCAATTTCTATATCTATTTCATCAGTTGTTCAGGCTCATCCCAGTTAATATCCTCCATTTCATCACTATTATCACCATCATCTAACATGATTCGAGCATTTTCAAGAGCAACTTGGTTGATAGTGAAGGCATCTTCATCAGGAGTAGTACATTCATCTACGTAAGTATCTCGGTTAATATCTTCTCTTTATCACTATCATTTAGTAGGATTCGAGCACTTTCAAGAATAACTTGATCGACGGTAAAAGCATTTTCTTCATAACTTTCTTTAGAAGTATTATATTCCTCAATGTAAGTGAATTCAGACCTAGACATTTTTTAAAAAAGGTTATTTTCGCGAACAGTTACTATATTTTATATAGGAATATTTTAGATTAAATTTATTATGAAGAAGTTGAGTGTTTATATTTTGACAAGAACTGATGCCTTGAGCGATGAGGCATATTTATATCTTTATTTCTTTATATGTTTTCTAGCATTATTTACATTTATATAAATTTTTACTAATTATATTAAATATTCAATTTATGCGACAGACAAAATAATACAACGATGTTTCAGGAGAAAAAGGAATTTAAAACATTAATGGTTGCGCAACGTCAAATTTTACTTCTCAATTTCAAATCGTTCTTTATTAGAGTAAATTGGGCTAAAAACATTTTAAGAATGACCAAATACTTTATCAAAAAAGGGGGATATACTTTTCAAATTTGGTAACGTTTTTGCCAAAGCATTGTCGGGTTAAATAATGAATATTTGTTTATCAACAAAAGGGATTATATGATGTATTAATTAGCAAATAAAATTTTAATTAAATAAATAAACTGATTTGAAACATTTTTGTAATAGTTTTTGTTCAATTTTAAAGTCTTTATTTAATATAAAAATGAATCATTTAAATACATTTTTTTTCAAAATACTATTATATATTTGCTTGTCTCTATCTATGTCTTTGTCTGCTACACTTTTTTACTATGCCTTGTCCGCCTTTGTTCAGTGTCACTATTGTGAAACCTTACTTCAGACTTAGACCAGTGTGAAACCTTAGAAGTATTGTGCCCTAAAAGTTTTTCTTGATTGTTAAATCTGTTAATTATCTTGATTCTAGCCATATATCTAAATTCATACTTGATTAAAGATCACGACGCCTTAACAAAAAAGTTGAATGTAGATATAAAAAAAAAATAGATATATTAAATATAAAATAAAATATTTATATAAGAAAAAAAAAAAAGCAATTTACTCAATCCCAACCATACCTACAAATATGGAGTATTATTCAGGTATATTCACCACATCAGTTGTTCAAACAAAAAAATCAAAAACCTTTAACCCTTAACCTGGTCTTGCAATGTCTCTAATGCTAATCCTGAATTGTTCAACCCTAATTCTCCTAATTCTAATTCGGATCAATGCAGTTAGCAAAATGGTGCTTGTTGTTGCATACCTTATTTCTTGAGATCCCGCCTATAACCAGCCAGGTAATTTGCAGCTTCTCAAGACCCTAATTCTAATTTGGTCAACATGGTTAGCGAAATGGTTCAAGAAAATAGCCTAATTCTTGTTGAATACCTTGCTTCGCAAGATCCCATGTTATAACCTACCAGAAATTATAATGAAAAAAACTATGACTTGTAGTAATTTAATTAATGCATGTAAAAAAAAGAAAACTTGGTGTAATAAATATAATAAAATTATATAATTCCTACCAGACAATTTGCAGCTCCTCGAAACTCTAATTCTCAATGCGGTTAGCAACATGATTCCTGAAAATAACCCAATTCTCGCTATTGAATACCTTGCTTTATGAGATCTCACGTTATAACCAGCCGGGCAACTTGCAGTTCCTTGTAGAGGTAAAAGATTTGTGCTGAAATGGTTACTAATGATTGAGTTTGCAAAATGGCTAAAACCGAATCAGTATTTCTACGAAGTAGATTCCTGTTAGAGTAATATAACGGTATTAGTTTTTAGATCTGTTGAAAATATGAGTTGTGTAGTTTGTTGGGGGAAATGAAACCACTAAATTGAGAATGGTTATCATGAACTCGAGTAGAACTATATATATTACAGGGGTTAGAACACTTAAACTTCGCGCGAAGATTCCCAGCAATACAGAAAGAATTAAGAGTTGAAATTTTTACAATTCTATAAAGAAACACTAAATATATTTTTGTTTTAAAAAGCTATAGATGTTTTGTTTCACAAATACGGGGTTGTCATAGAAGAAATCTTTCCCGAGTACCAAATTTTCATATAAAAATTAAATGATCGACATTTAATTTGTCATATGAACAACATTTGGAACCCCTGTAAATAGACATGTCCCGTGACTGATAAGGATAATCCTATATATTAAAGTGGAATGTCCGTCCGGCAACACCAGCCAATCAGAGGGCTTCATTTGGATGATCCTCATTTGATTAATACCACGTGATCAATATGTTGGCTAAAGTGTAATATATATAAATAAAGGACTTTTATATTTACCATCTTAGTGTGCTAAAAAAATATTTGATACATAAGGCGCAGGTATTCTAATAGTGTAAATAATTATGAATAGTATATATTCGAATATCTACTTAATAGATTTGAAATCATCTTAATTCGATTCTGATTATATAATAACTTATAGTACTCGATTATTTTTATTATTGTTGGTTTAATACACAAAGGATTCTCAACTATGGAATTAATTTACACGTAGGGATGTTAATTGGTCCCGCAGTAATTGTCAGCTGACTTTGAGCAATATTTATAAAAAATTGGCATTTTTAACCGGTATTCGTCCAGTAAATAAAGTCATAGAAAAAAAATTTTTCTGTTACATTTTCTAATAGAAGTTTATCAGTTTTTGCATTAGTTTTTGCATAATTTAAATGGGACCGATTAGGGACCGATTAGCTAAAATTTCTCCACACTGTTCGGTCCCTAATCGGTCCCATCAAAACTACTCAAAAACCAATGCATTGTCAGCTCCGAAATCGGCGAGTCTGTCGCTTGACGAAATTTAGCTCCGTGTAACCAAATGTTTGGTTGTGTCGGGTCGAAAAGAGGCGTGTTATATTTGGCGAGTGGTTACTGACTGAGTATGGTCTCATACAAAGTATAAGTTAGATAGCGCAAGCGTATTGATAACTTGGTATATCCTAAGATGATAACGACTTAGCAGTCGTTCGAGTTTATTGTGTGTGGCAGCTGATGCTGAAATTGGCTGATGCTGAAATTGGGGACCTCTATTTAAATCTACAATACCTACTAAAATTCATTTATACTCTTTTATTAATAAAACTACCCCTAAACCCTAACCTAACCCTAAGAAAAAAAACCCTAACAAAAGGCCCCAAAAATTTTTAAAATTTAATATTAAAATATTTAAAATCTCAGCATCAGCTGCCACATTGTGTATGAAGTGTATGTAGCTAACTAGGGACAGACTTATATCGGTTTATTAGGGATACTTGTATAATTGTATGTGTATTAATAAAACAAAAGCGGGAGTTATTCTTCCCAAGGGCCAAAGCGGCCTTTATTAACTCTAGTATTTACATTCCCAGGAATCTCCCATATCCTAAAAATTACCAATAAACCCCAGATAGGCCTTATAGCCAGGATCCCTATTATTACCAAGATCCGCCTTATTACCGAAATCATCCTAATTACCCAGATCCGACAGATCTGGGTGATCAGCCAGATCTGACTTATCTGGAATTTCTGGGCGGGATCGCCCAATTTGGCACCGCCCGTGGTCACGAGGGCACGTGCCTACTCTGGGTCACGTTTTCCGGTCTCACCGATAAACCTCTATTAGAAAATGTAATAGAAAAATTATTTTTCTATGACTTTATTTATTGGACGAATACCGGTTAAAAATGTCAATTTTTTATAAATCTTGCACAAAGTCGGCTGACAATTACTGCGGGACCGATTAACATCTCTATTTACACGGCATTATTATTGCTTAAGCGAAACTATTATGTAATGACACAAACTATAATACATATAAATTCATAATATCGATTTTTCATTATATCTGTAAAATGCAAGATCAAATACTGAATAAAACTATTTTAACAGATTCCAAAAATTTGTCATGATAATTTTAGTTCGAATATATTTTTTTTATACTAAATCATATATATATATACTAAAAACTTCACCAACTTTGCATTAGTGCTCAATAAAAAAAAATCTCTTATATGTACTAAAATTAGATTAATGCCATATACCACGTATATACAGTATACCGAGTAGGTGAAAAGTCTTTATACGGATCTCTTTTTTTTACTATCTCCGCTAAGATTTATAGTACTTAATTTTAAATATATACAATTTATATATATATATTATATTGCAATGATTACTATTTTAGGACCTGTATAAAGACTTTTCACCCACCTGGTATATCATATTATAAATACCTATTCTACATATAAAATATAAGAGGTGGCATATGATGCCACGTGTAGAGCTAGTATCAAAACTATTAATTTAAAAAATGTTTCTATTCAACAATTTGAAATTATTATCAAGTAAGCTATTTTATACAATATTCTTAAATATATTGTATTGCAAGAAAAAATCTTAAATTTTTTATACAAAGGTATATATATATACGGCGGTGTAGTCTTACTTGAAAATTGCGATGCGTCGTTTATTTTTGAGCTTATGCTTATTGCATGTGAATTTCTAATTGAAAAATTGGTTAAATATCTTGAAATTCATTTAGTTGAAAAAGAATTTCATTGGCTTCGTTTGCATTTTGCTCGTATTTATCAAAAAAGTTTTCAAAATAATAAGCTTCAAGAATTACAAAAATGGTGCAATGATTTTTTTGGTAAAGTATCCTGATAAACATTTTGACACTAAAGATTTCCTTTCAATTCAAGAAAATTCTTTAGTTTCACTTATTGGTCGAGATGATTTACAAATGGAAGAAGTAAAAATTTGGAATCACGTTATCGAATGGGGAGTAGCTCAAAATCCTGGTTTACCATCCGATCCTGAAGATTGGTCTCTTGAAAATTCTCTGGTCTGGCTTTAAAGACTACTTTAAAAAATTGCCTACCTCTTTTCCGCTATTTTCAGATGTCTAATGAAGATATTATTGATAATGTTCAACCATATCAACAAATTCTTGAAAAAAAACCTTCGGAAAGATATAATGAAAAAATTTATGGCCTCAAATAAGCCTATATCTTCAAAAATTCTTCCACCTCGTATAGTTTTGACACAAATATTACCAACTAGGACTACTGAACCGTTTTTAACGATTATTAGTGATACACATGCAGCCGAGATTGTTTCGTGGATTGATGAAAAAGTTGATCCTTATTCTGTAACGAATAATCCATATGAATTTAAATTGCTTATTTGTAGAAGAAGAGATGGTTTTGCTATTAAATCTTTTTGGAATTTATGTGATAAGAAAGAAAATGTAGTTTTATTTATAAAGGTTAAAGGGACTGATGAAATTCTTGGTGGATATAATCCTATTGGGTGGGACAAATCATTCAGTAATTTTAGAAGTTGCGATAAAAGCTTCATTTTTTCATTGAAAAATGGCACTATTAAAATTCTATTTTAAGTCGTGTAACGATTCCTGAGGACAATTTTCAATTTTCCTGGCAAGTCGGGTCCAAATTTTGGTGTTGGTTGTGATCTTTACATGTCAGATGAGAGTTCAGGGTGTTACCAACTTTCTTATGAAAAACAAATTAGAAATGCATCAACATATGATAAAAATAGTGGATCTTTTTTTTCGGTTGAAGAATATGAAATATTTCAAATCATTAAAAAATTCTAAAAGTTTATTCACAAAATAGATACTTGTCAAGATTGTGAATAATCTATTTGCTATAGCTCAAATATTAATTTATTTTCTATTGTTCTTTTCTCAACATCTTAAAAATATAATCATTAACAATATGAAAATTAATAAAATTGTATAATTACATTTAAAAAATTATCTTCATATTTACTAGTGTCGCTTCACTGCCCTATAAGAAAGTGGTACGGGTTGGTTTCGGGAATGTACGAAGTGGCACGGATTGTGTGGCACGCACAGGCACGTTTTACGGAATGGC
>CAJVPU010002202.1:0-11053 GCA_910591775.1 Dentiscutata heterogama | reverse complement strand
TTCTTGCAATGATGCATATCTTAGATTACAAACCCAGAACACTATTATCCAGTAGCTACAACAAGCCAAAGCACTAACCTGCTCTCTATTGTCCTTGATAACTTCAATACTACTACAGAATCAACACTTTCTTCCTCTAACAAATTCAAACTACTTCAATTTTTTACCTTTAACAACATGTATAATCTTGATGCTCACATCTCATCATCATCCCCTACCTGGCAGAGCTCTAGATATAGTAGTGAAATTGACTTCATCTAGAGCTACTATACAATTCTTACATATTTAACCTCCTTTGAAACTGATGATAGTAATGCCAACTTCTTTCTTACCACAAAATTCTTATCTCTCGCTAGTTCTTCCCCTATATACTACAAGGCAAGGTAGACACAAAACTCATACTTGTCGTAGAGTTTTTAACTATAAAGCTATGCACTCTGCAAAATAGGAAGACTTTTCTAACCAAGTTCATAATAATCTTTTGTCAAATTCTACTTCTCTTTCTTTACATACTGAGGAATCTATTAAAGCCACTTGGCATAAAATTCAAACTAGTATTATCTTTGCAGCTTTAAAACATATTTCTAACAAAAGATTCACAGTTTGCAACTTTTAACTTATCTTCTCTTGCAAAGCTTCTTTACTACACTCTAGTCTTAAAAAACTTGGCAACATCATTAGACATATTAAATACTCACTAAAATTTAACTCATCTATTCCTTTATATCTTAACTCCACTATTTCTCTACTTAATAACTCTCTTAATCTCTAAATACCTTCTATTTTTCATAACTACACCCTATTATCCTCTTGGTTATCTAAGGCTAATGAAGAGTGGAAGAATATTTACCATGCTAGAAATTTTGAAAACATCAAAGAAATTAGACAACTCTATAAAAAATTTTTGTTGTTATATTCCGATTTTAATTAGGTATTTTAGTAATATTCTGATTATATTCTAATTAATGACCTTAAAATCATTGTAGAAATTTTTGTTATAAAAAGTATTCAGAAAATATTCCAAAAACATTTCAAATTTAAATATGAAAATTCTAATAATAAAATATATTCAGGAAAAACTACAGAAAAGAATCTGATTTTATATTTATATATAAACTAAAATTTTTAATAATAAAGTATATTCCAGAAAAACTATAGAAACAATCTAATTTTCTATTTATATTAAAATTAAAAAATTTTAATAATAAAATTATTTTAGAAATACTGCAAAAGTAATCCAGTTTTATATTTATATTAAAATTAGAAAATTTTAATAATAATAATATTCTAGAAATATTACAAAAGTAATTTAATTTTATATTTATATTAAAATTAGAAATTTTAGCAATAAAAATTTGTTTTATTTAATTTTAAAAAAGTATATAAAGAAAACACATCTATGATAATTTTGTATCAATTATAGGTTTTACATAATTTTTTAAGCTTTTTTAAGTTTTTTTATATAAAATTTTTAACACAAATTCTTATTCAGTGGTTAGTATTTAGTGCTAGAATTAAGATTAAAAGGGTTTTTACAAGATATAAAGCATTTTTACTTAGAATAGTACATATTGATTTTTTAAGATAATGCAACATAGATGGTAAAGCACTAAAGGTGCATTTTAGTAAAAGTGTATTAAGATATACTTAAAATTTATTTATAAAAATATATTTATAAATTTTTAAAATATTATTTGATTTTCTTTATCTATAATAATATATTTGTTTTTTTCTATTTTTAAAAAACCTACACAATGATCAATAGCAGCTATATTAATAATACTCTTTTTACTAAAATATCGAAATAATTTTATATTTTTTATTGAAATTTCTATATTTCTTACCCAATGTATATAAGCCAATAAGTTTGTTCTATTTTCATATTTATGAGTAAAATAATATAAAACTTGACTATAAAAATCTTATTATTCAAAAACAATATGTGCTTTTGGACAATGTGTATTTTTATCAATCAGAAATTTTGCCTATAATTATAAAATATAATTATAAAATAATAAAATATTTAAATAGTTTATAATTTTAAAATAATTACTTACTGCAATTGAATAATTATTTCTTTTTATATCTTCATCACTATTAGAAAATAATGAACTAATAATTGATCCAGATTATGTTTTTAATTTGCTATATTTGTAAATTTTAATAGTATTGATCTAAATTTTTAAAATATATTATTAAAAATATAATTTTAATTAAATATAATTAATATAAAATATTTACCTCTATATTTTTTAATGGTAAATCAAATTCAGTTGCATAATATTGTTTAATTTATTGAATTTCACCTTTGTCATTATATGTTCTTTTGATAAAGAATATAATTTTTCTTTATTAAAAGATTCATTAAAAATTGATTTAAAGATTTGCTGATTATATTTATCATTATATTGTAAATGTGCAAAACATGTCCACATAGTTAGTTGGTTTATTAAATTTTTATATAGATGCAAATGAGAGTTAACTAAAGAAATTAATATTCCACATAATCTTTTTATTGGAAATTACTATGTTGCTCACACTGAACCAGTTTCATAAACTGATTCTGCAATATGTAAAAGATAATGAAAGCTAATAAGAGTTGCCTGTAGACGATCAGATTTTTTTTGATAATATTCTCTAAAAAATCATATTAATTAAAATTTTAAAAATATTATTTTATAAATTATATTTTAATAACTTACTATTTATAATGTTTAATAAATTTGATAAATAGTATTTTGATTTCTTTAAGTTCATCTTTTGATAAAGTTTGATTAACACATAATTTTGTTGCTTTAACAAAATTTGACTATCTATTTAAATATCTATAAATTTAATAAAATTAATAATTATTTATAAAATTAATTTTTTTAAATTATTAAAAATAATTACTTTTCTGGAATATATTTTTGCAAAAGTGGAATTGAATACAAAATTATCCAATTATACCACTCCTCTATATTAAAAGATAAATAATATTTTTGAATATTAATTAGAGGTTTACCAAAATCTGTTAGCATTGTTTTTTTACTGTAGTCAATTATTTTTTCAATTTTATTCCAATTATTTTTTGAAATTTTATATTCTGTATTATTTAAAATTTCATTTTTAAAAAATTTGCCTATAAAATGACAAAACATATGAGGAGCAACATTTTCAAAAAGTGTATGCATGATATCTACAGAAAATAATAAAGGAAAATTAATTGAAGATAATTCAAATAAAATATTGTATTTATTTACACCTATTAATATAATAAATAAATAAATTAAAATAAGTTAAAATTTAATTAATATAATAAAAATTACCTTTTTTGCATTCATTACTATCCAGAATATAACTATTATAAGAACACATTAGTAAATTTTCTGGATTATACTTATTATATTCTTGTAATGATTGAAGTGAATAATACATAAGAGGGAGGAGATATTATGGTGAAATTAACTATTTTCGATCATATCACATGATACACTAATCAAAATTGAATGATTTTAGTATTATTTAACTCAACTCGATAAGACAAATTAAATAATACCAAAATTATTCGACTCAGATTACTGGATTACAAAATATTCAAATTTGAAATATTTTTAAGAAAATGAGAAAATTTTGCTCATGGATATTGTGTTGCTGCAGGTTTGTGCTAACTTGGTTCACAAAGTTTTCTCATTTTTCAGAGTTTATTGCTTTGTAATCAAAAATCCTTCTTTGAGTGTAGGGAAAAAGCCAGTGAGAAATAAGAATTTTATGATTACTTTGGATGCTAGTATCAGAGTCATCTGTATTGTAGTCAGTAAGATATTGGAGGATTGGTTGGTATACCCATATGAAGTCAATTTCACTGCTAAGGTTAGCTCTATACCATGTAAGTGCTAACTTGTAGAAGTGTGAAGCTAGGTTATACATATTGTTAAATATTAGATATTGGATGAGTTTAAATTTGATCAATTGGGAGTGAATATTCTCTGTAGATGCATTGAAGTCTTCTAGAGTTATTGGGATAATGTTTAGTGCTTTGGCTTGTTGTAGCTACTGGATAATAGTGTTCTGGGTTTGTAATCTAAGATATGCATCATTGCAAGAAAGGTAGAGTGAGATGATCCAAAATTTGAAGTCATGTTTAAAAAATAAGTCAATAGCTATAGCATATCCAGGTATTGTACTGATGTTGTGGATATGTGAAGTGAGAAAGTTGTGAATCATGATGGCAGTTTCTGCTTTAGAGCTGTCTTTGCATGGTCAGAAGTAGGTATAGTGTTGGGTTTTGAGCTGCTTTTGATTAGTTGCTTTGCTGAACAATTTGGTTTCTATAATACAAATAATATCTAGATCTTGCTATAGGCAGTAATGTTCTCAGGCTTCTTTTTTTTGTATTAGTATTAAAGCCTTGTATATTGTGAGTACAAATGAAAAGAGTTATTAGATGAAGAGATAGTGACTAAGGAGTATTGGGTTGGGAGGTGCTGGGATTAGATTAAGAGGTTTGGGCAATTGGTATATTGTAGAGGCTACTCTTTAGCATGTTCATTAGTGTCTATTGGTGTTAGGTTGTCCAATGAGAGGTTGTTTTGTTGTTAGTAGGTAGGATATTCTCTGTTGTAGTTATTGCTGCTATAGCAATTGGTGTTATGTTAAATGTTGTGGTATATGTGGTACTGATAAAGAATTGAACAGTACTAGAAGTAATTGGACATAAAAGCATAGAGACACTATTGAATATGCTCCAGTCAGGAGTGAAAAGTAGGGGGAGGTTGAGCAGGAAGTCAGATATCTTTCTGTTCATGTAGAATTGTCTAAGTGCTTGCATAGTTGGGGTAATATCTGCATGATTTTGGATTAGAAGTAAAACAATTACTTCTTGTTTGGATAGAGTCTAAATAATTTCCTCTATGTTTTCTGAAATATTGGGAAGATTTTGTTTGTGTGTTGCGTCTGCATCCTTGGTGCTGTTGGAGGGGCTGCTATTGATTTGAATCTAGTCTGAAGGGAGCTGGCTAAAAAAGTAGTGCTTATGAAGAAGTTTAACTATAGCTATAAGTTGCTGTGTAGTGATAATAAGAAGAGAAATATCTAGGTATTCAGTAATTTCTTCTGTGATTGGCAGAGTGGGTTTGTTGGTTGAATTGGCCTGCTGATTTCTACTGGAATAGGGAATATGACTTGATAGTAGGAAGAGACTTGTTTGATAAACTCTCTGACCTTGGTATCATTAGTAATAGGATAGATAAATAGGGTGGTGGTTTTGATTTTGCTTGTATCTCTTGAAAGAAGTGATTTGGTGATGAAAAAATTACTTGGAAGGAGTTTGAAAATGTAGTATTCTTTAAGCTAAGTAACAATTTCAGCAAGTGAAAGGGTAGAAGTGGCTTGATCATATAGAAAGAATTTGCGAACTTTATGGTTGAGCTCCTGGTAGGTAGTAGATAGTGGTTGTTTGGGAGGTAGTAAGTTGAAGTATGAGTCAAGAATTTTAGTAACTGTGTAGAAATCTGTGAGTTTTCTTTTGTATGCAGTCAAGTATTGGAGAAAGGATCAGTGGGAGGTTGGAAATAGTTGGTATAGGCTAGCAATAAATCTGTTGTAATAAGAAGGAAGTGGTGGAAGTTTTGCGAAGTATGTCTCTGGAAGTTCAGAGAACTTGAAGATTCTTCTTAATGCATTTACTATAGCTCTAGTGTGTGATTACTGTGTAATAGGAAGTTTGAATGGTAGGATCTCTAGGATTTTATTAGAAATCTGCTTAGGTGTATTGGGAAGTAGAATAAGCTTGTTCTCAAAAGCTTTGGTAATTTGTGCTTGAATCCCTTTAATATTTTCTCACTTGTGATTCTAATTTAAAAAAATTCTCTAGTGTACCAAATAGCATTGTAAATTTGCCTATATGTGGTTCTGGAAAAGTTGATATTAGAGAGATATTGTGAGATAAGCATTTTTCTAAGCATGGTGTAAATTGTATTATGAATATTAGTATTAGTGAGTGTAATTTCATTTTCAGTTTTGTATGCTGCCAGGGCTGTATTGAAGAGGTTTGTGTATTTCTTTTGATATGCTGGGTAGTCTTGGGTTAGAGGTAAAAGTTGTGAAGAATCTGGTATCTTGGTATGCAAACTTCAGAGCAATTGCTTCTGGTGTATTGGAATTGTGGTTAGTTTGTAACTGATGAAGTTATAGATCCCTTCTGAAGTTTCTAGAGCCTTTGTAATTGTATCAAATAACCAAAGATTGATATCAAAAGGGGTATTTATTGGTGTGAAAGTTTTGAGATACACTTTGCAGCCCATTCCATGTCATCTATCAGAGCATTGGTGGTAAGAAGTTTGAAGTTATTTTTAGTTACTTGGCTATAAGAGAGTCTTGTAGTTCTTTTATTGCTCATTTGTATTCTAACCAAAGTGGAGATACTGCCAACTGTAGTTTTTATAGCTTTGTTAGAGGCTGTGGTCATAGAAGATATATTCGACATATTTCTAGACCTCTTATGATTCAGGTTCAGATTGGGTATAGTGGCTACTAGGGCTGTACTAGATGTAGGTATGATAAGTATGAGTTAGGTAATTTGGTTGGTTGGTATACTTGGTCTGGGTGTGGTGGTCTTGGTATTAGTGATGTCAAGGTTGCCTATTGGGTCATAGTTAGAGGGTTTGTTTGTAGCTAGCACCAGGTTGGCATTACTAGTGCTTGTATTGGTATCTGTGTATTCTGTGACTAGGCTTTGTAAGAAGTTTAGCTTTGTAAAGATTGCTGTATATACTTGCTTACTATTACTTTTGTTTGACTTATTGTCAGAATCTAAATCTGTGATCAGTTGTACAGGATTATAGGGGTGCCTGTATTGCTTTTGTAAAACTTGATGATTGTAGTAAGGTTGCTACTACGAGTTGTTTTAGGCTGTTTGGCACTAATGTTTACAATGTTGTTTTTTTGTATTGTAAAGTTGAAGAGAACTAATTGGGCAGGGTCTTCATGGCTGCATAACTATTGAGATGTGTAATTGGTGAGGTTGGAGATTTTTTCTGATTTGGTAATATCGACAAAGAAAATGAAGGTGTCAACATGTTCTAGAATAGAAAAGCTAACAGTAAAAGTGAGATTTAACCAGTTTTTAATAGTAATATTTAAAAAATTTTTGGTTTGTTTGGTGCCTAAGTCTGGTAGCGAGCTAGTAGTACTGGTATCTTTTGGGTGCACAGGTTTTGCAGGCTATGAAAAATAGTTAAAGATGTAAGAAGAGCTTTTGAAGGCCATGTTTTTAGTAAGGTTTTCTGGTTTAGTGAGATATGAGGTTTGTTCTCTCTTACTGTTTTTTTTGAGTATACTATCTGTAGTTTGTTTTGAGATATTTGAAAACTAGGGAACTTAAAGCCACTTTTGCTAGAAGATTGAATAAAGCCTTTTTTTGCTGTTTTTGCTATCTGTTACTACTAACTTGTCAGGGTGGGGTCTTTTAGCAAAAGTCACAATTCATTTAAGTAGTTTTTGGGGTGCTAGATAACTTTACTTAGAAGCTAAATATCAATTTACTTAGTAAGTTTTGGAGATAATATTACAGAAAAGTTTTTTCTTTTTGTTTTTAATTTAGTAAAGTGATCTAAGGGAAGAGTTCTTTTATTACTAAATATTTAGTATTTGCAAAACTGATAAGCAAAATAATTAACTAAATTTTTTAATTAGTAAAAATAATTTTTTTAAAAGTGTTTTAAAAAAAGCTAATATTATATTAAATATAATTTATTATTTTTTTTCTAATAACTAAAAAAATAAAAAAATTATAAATTACTTGTACCATTGTAACGAACAGAACAAAAATAATTTATCACTTTGGTTTTGGTCTTGGTTATATCTTTAAGTTAGTATAAAAAATTATTATTAATTTTATGCTTTTGGGATATTAGTTTAAAAGCAAATACTTATAAGTATAAAGATTATTATACTTATGAGTATAATAGTGGTTATCTTTATACTTATAAGTATACTTGGTATAGTTATTTAAACTAGCTATATTTTAGTATTTGTAGATTTTTGTTTATAATTATAATACTAATTTATTTTTTTATAGATATTTAAATCTGTAAAATTATGTAACTAGCCTTTAAATATTGAAATACATATTGTACCTTTCTAATTTTCACTTTTTAATTTTGATTTTACAAAATCTGTTTCATGTTTATTGAATATGAAAAAATAAGAATTTACTATATAGAATATCAGGTTGTCAAAATAAATATTTATAATAAAAAATGAAAATATAAAATAAATATTTCAGGTAATATAAGTATTAAAAATAATTATAGTAAATACAAATAATCAGAACCAAGATCTAATATATAATATAATATGATAAATTTATAATTAATTAAAAATAAAAAAGTATAAAGTAGTAAAACAAAGTATTAGAAAGTTAATATAAGATGTTATATATTAAAACAGCTTTTTTTTATATATATCTCATTTTGAAATAATTAAGTTTAATCACTTGGTTTGATTTTTAAACTGATCTGGAATTAATCAAATTTTATAATTTTGAATAGTTAATAGTAGCAGGTGACTATTGGATAATCTCATGATGCATTGGCTCTATAAAGCCTTGTATAATTTTTCTTTAGCATTATCTTGATATTTTATTGTGCAAATCAACTTTCATTTATAATTAAAAAATGTCAATCATGTCAAAATTTATATAAATATAATAAAAACTCATTTTTTGAAAAATTATAAAAAAGGGCTGTTTTAATATATAATACCTCATATAGAGAATAATATAAAGAATATAATTGGAGTATAATATAAAGATAAAGAAAATAAAAATTATTTTCTTAAATTAGTTTCTAATTAAAATTCATAATTTTGATTAGTTGATATACCTAGACTCCAAAGTACTGCTAAATTTTGCAAAGATTAATGACTAATATATTTAGAATTAGTAACAATTAATTTTGGGTTGTTTTGGTTATACAACATTTAATTACTATTTACTCAAAAAAATTGCTATGTGTCATAGGATCATTTTCAAGACAAAATCTTATATTCAATTTCCACTAGTAGTATGCTAAACCGAGTGCACTATAATAGCATTACCAACTACAGTATGAATATTCATATTTTATTATCTTCAAAAAATTTTATAGTTCTTTTAATTCTACTATAAATTATTTTTTATATAATTTTCATATAGTAACAAGTATTTAGTACTGCAGTGTTACATATTTATATTGTCTACAATATGAATATTTAACTTTTTTATTTTTACAATTTTTTAACCATTTAATCTTTATTATATATTTTCTTCACATATTTCTTAATCTTTTTTTTTATCTTCTCTTTCTCAATAATGTACTATAATTATAAAATATAAATATAAAAGATCTGAGTAACTAGGTTCGGGTGATCTCAATAGTATTACTACCTGAACCACTAGTACATTGTCCCACCTAAACCCAATAATTAATGGCCCCAACTGACTTACTACTAACTTTAAAATAATACAACTTCTTTAATATTTAAACAGGACAATCAACTCAAGCCCAAATATAGATATATCTTTTACAATTTGAGAAGAATCTATTACCGTTCTTTAATCAACAATATGCAACTATGTAGTTATCAGCCAATCAAATTCATTATTTCTAGGCTACTAAAGCCATATTTATCACATGATAATAGTAATATTATAATTTAATTAGTGTACTTCAATTGCAACCTTCTCTAAATGCACACTCTAGAGCTGGTCCCGACGACGTGCATTTAGGGAGGTCTGACTATACTTGTGTCGACCATAAATTCTGTACACCATTATTTATAGAGCAGTTGTAAAGCATAAAATCTTTTTTATAAAAAATTTTTTGATTCTTAAATTTGCCTGAAGTTGCAACTTCAGTTAAATTTATAAAGAGATGTTGCTTCGGACATCTACTCTGGTAAATAATTTACTTTAAATATGATATGTGGCTTAGTTTAACCATTACACAAGCATTGTGTTATAAATTCTGTGGCTATGGTTGGGATATAATAACAATAGTAATCACTTTAATCACAAAGTTTATCACTACTTTTATAAAACAAAAACTTATCTAATAAGTATCTGCACTTGCGTAAAACCAGAAATAAGAGGAATATATCACATATGGAGTTTAAAAGTAAGTTCTAAAATGATCCTATGTCAGACTTGAAGGTGCAAACACGATACTATATCCTGCTATAATTGTAATATATTTCATTTTTTACTGTATTTCATTATACTCATTACATTATGTCTTCATCTTTAGTCAGACCAAAATTTGACTATGAGATGCATTAAATTAATCTATTCTTGCACATTAAATTAATGTTGATACAATAGTTACAAGATTTTCTAAAACATATGCTTTTGTTTGGCATCAACTAAATATAAAATAGTCCAGTAATAAAATACGAATATATTAATTAGTATCACATTATAATACTGTAGTAGATAATAAACTACTAATTACTAAGGTAATATTGTTGACTTTTCATAATAACATAGACATTATCAAGTATTATATACTAGCACCCTAATGATGATATTGTATCGAAAAATACCTTGATTCTTCAAAAAGTAATTTTGGACTATTTAGAAATTTATGCTGATGTAAAATATAAATTTTTTTACGTATACAAATATACAGATAATATTGATATAGGTAGGACCGTGAATAAATTAGTAAAATAAAAGTAAAATTGTTGCATAATGCTGCTGTAACGTTAATGTATAAAAGCTTTATATAATGTACAAATATAGAAAGATAAAAAAAGTCATGGGGAATAATCATCCAATCGGATGCTAATAATTGTACACTTCATTTGCCATTAAACCATACTCTTTGTTACACCCTGTGGCTTACACATCGATCTACATGTCCGGATCAAACATTGCCGGGAGTTTCCTTGTATGGGTTAATTTGTCCATTTTTGTTATACAAGTGGTACGTTTGGATATACGGCAAATATTTGTTCTATTGTTAGAAATATGTTTTAAAGCTGCAAAGATAATACTAGTTTGAATTTTATGCCAAGTGGCTTTAATAGATTCCTC
>CAJVPU010002201.1:0-11054 GCA_910591775.1 Dentiscutata heterogama | reverse complement strand
AAGTTATAAGCAGTTTTTTAAATAATTAGTTTAGTAAAGAATTTGTGTACGAGTGATAAACGGAGAGAGTTTTTTTTACACAAAAGTGTTACTAATATTTCTTTCTAATATATTTTATTAGAAATTAAATAATTATCCAATTCTAGATATAATTAAGAATGAACTACCAAAATTTTCAGATTTGACAGTTAAAATCTTTTACAGTTTTTTGTATGGAGGCATACAAAAAAACATTAAAGTACAACAAATAATTAAATATAAGTATTATATTAATTAGCTATGTTTAAAAAATAATAGATTTAGAGAAAATTTTGTATAAATGTCTACTTGGATAATACAAGAATATTTAGCAAAATATATAATAGCATTAATTAAAAAAAGTGCTTGTTTTTTTTTACAGTATTTTTAAATATTTATATATACTTTTTTTATAATAAGTTACTAATTTCATTTCTATTACAGACAAGTTTATCTTCCAAAAGAAACCATGATAAAGATATCAAAGCAATTCCATTAATTGTAATAAAAATGCCAGAAGCATAACTATGCCATCTCTCTTTGGGTTTTAGTGCTTTGTGTAAGTCAGCTTTATTCTGTAGTTATACATATTTTAGATTCTGTTATAATAGCAATAAATCTAAATACTTGCACTGTCTTTTATTCTTACAAAGTAGTGTTGATGAACATATTCAATCTTTACTAAAAAGGCTACAAAATCTTGATAGAAATAAAAAAAAAGCAAAGAAAGTACTTGTTGAAAAGTTAGAAAAAATATTTTTTGTGATGACAATAGTGAAGTTGAACCTGTAAGTTATAAAGCACTTGCATTTGAGGTGATATTACAAAAATTTTAACACCAATAGATATAAATTCATATTTATATTATTTGTATAATATTTAAATTTTATTATAATTTAAAAAAATAATTAATTACATTAAATAAATAAATTTTTTTTAAGTTTTTAAAAAATAAATAATTATATTAACCAATAATTAAATAAACAATTACATTAAAATAATTGGGTTTACTAAATTACACCAGTGGTGTTCAACACTACAATCATTATACCTCAAAAGCTAGCTAAGTAATCAATGCTGAGTGTTCTAAGTAAAATTGTTCAATATTCCAAAAACCTTATATTAATCTAAATTTTGCTTCTAATCTTAACCTTTATCTTAACTTATAACAGCACCCTAACTTTAAATTTACAAGCAAAACAATTAAATAATTAAATAAAAAAAAAGAAAAAATAAAATATATTAATTTCTTATATTCGTTTGTATGTATGAATGCAAAATCTAAAGATCTGAAGAATTAATCTTTGTAATGTGCAAAAGACAGTTAAAGTTCGCTATTAACATAACTAAATGGTAAATGCAAACAAAGCTTTTTACCAAACCTCATAGTAAAATGTCTTGATCATCTTCTTAGTAGACTGTTTTTTGAAATTAGCATTTATATAGTACTTATATATAATAACTAGTATATAATAAATAGGAAAATTTACTTCTAAGTAAAGTTTATAAGGATACTGTTTATTACTGATTATTTTTACAGAGTGAATATAGACGTTCTGCCAAAGCGAGAAATAGCTTTTGTGATTTTTTATTAGTAAAACGTTGTGTTCCCAAAAAGTACTTTAAAGTGTATAAATAAGTTACCCAGACAAATGTTTTACATTAGCCAATCAGACAAATGTTCTTCTATGATTGGATCATAGGAAGACATTTATATGATTGGTTGATCTACCTGTGATTTCCCATGATAATTAACCAATCAAATGCATAATTTTTAATTACTGTATAAGCACGAAATAACACCCACGGGCGTTAATTTGAAAATCAAATCCCCCTAAAATAGCATATGTGGTCTCAAATTAACGCCCATGCATGTCCTGAATTAATGCGCATACTGATATAAATAGTAATTTATTCGCATGATTTACATTTATAATAAATATATTAATAATCAATAGAGCCATTACACAATAGCGTACAGGGCATAACAATCAGGATAACTGAAGAAGTATATATTATAATAGTAATTTGGCAAATGAGCATGTACTGCAAAGTGGCATGTGTAGCTAATTATTTGCCAAATTACTGTATTCAACAATTTGCTGATAATGGTGTTGTCTGGCAGCAATTGCATGCATGGTATGCAAAACATGCAATTAATTCTGGTCAGTATTAAGAAATTAAATCGTAATTTAGCATGCTAAAATGAAAAGTTTGTATTTTGCTCATCTCTAATCCAGCAATTTATGGTAGGAAGTTGTTTGCTGTTTTAATTATGATTACATCGTAACACATAAAAAAATTAAATTTTTTCATGATCATACCAAGTTTGTCGGATAATGTATACCTTACATTCAATTTCGATTTGATAAGAAATAAATGCCACATGTACTGGCATACAACTAGTTTATTTTAGCATCATCCTATTTTCAACAATGGATTATTCAATTCCACTCGATAACAATTAATTAACCAATTAAACTCCCATATCATAACACAAGCAACAAAAAAAAAATTCTAATTCAAATGAAAATTAAAAAAAAAAAAGATAAAAAAAATAATTTTTTTTTTTTTTTAAAAAAAAAAAAAATTGTTTAACGTTTAAACTATTCATTTTGCTGATTTATTTGACAGGCTATCAATAAAAAGATAAGTATAAATTTGTTTTAGGAGATTTTTTTTTTCTTTTACTAATTTAATGATCATTACTTTATCAATCATAAAGGTCCACCATATCTTCAGAATCATAAATGTCCATCATATCTTCAGGATCACAATCCATTACACTCTCGACATCATCATTATCAGGGTTCGATTCACTATCAATATCCTAATTTGATGATTCATTATCTTCTTCCTCAGAAAAACTCACTTCATCTATACGGTCTGTAACAATGGCTTGAAGATGGCTTGATATCTTGTCATCTTTACTGCCATCAAAGTTAAGCATAAGCCCAGTGGCTTCAAAAGACTTGGCCAAAAGATCTGGGCTGATTTCTCTTCACGTTTCAGATACCTATCTACTAACCAATTCGTATGATGCTTTCTTGCGGTTTCCCTTTTTAGTAAACTCACCTTTATCTTCATCAATCTATTTTTTTTACCTTTGCATCATGCCATTTTTAAAAGGCTTGTTTACTAAAACATTAGGTGGTTGCAAAACGCAAGTTGTTCCATCGGGTATTTCCAAGACATCCAAGCCTTTCTAAACAAAAAAAAAAAAATTCAATTTAGAAAAAATTCTAATCGGTATTGGTCCCCCTATACAATATAGGTTCAATTAGTTTTTTTTTTAAAAAATTTTAACCACACCGTATTTAATGCTTTAACTACATCATCATGAACATGGCTACGATGACGATCAATGAAGATTACACCTTTATTCTTAAAGAACCTATTTGGTCTGGCTCAAATAACTTGTGGAATATAAGTAGAAATCATCAAATCTTCTATCATATTTGTGCAAGGTGCTGTTGTTATCACAACATCTCGTGGAAACCTACCCTTCGGTATTTTTTTTAACTTGAAAATTATAGCAGGTGGAAGTTTTTCTCCAGATGCAGTATAGCCCAAGACTACCGTAAACCTTAATTTATCATTTCCTGTAGTTTTAATTGGCACTTCACGAATGCCTTCAAAATCGATTGTTGTATTTCGGGGCATGTCGAACCACATTGGCATTTCATCAAAAGAAATAATAAATTTTTTTTCAATGTTCTTTGTTTTCTCACGCAAAGTTTGAAGAAAGTTTTTGACAATTAAAGGCTTATCTTATGAAAGCCTTTGCTCGAGTTGTGTCTGAACACATTCTACTAGCTTATTCCTTCGCTTAAAATGTTCAACCCACACACAGGAGAGCTTTGCATCTTGAATATTTAGTGTCTTCACTAACTCTTTTGCCTTCTTATGAATCATTGAAGTAGTAACCACCATCTTTCTTCTCATTTTTTCTGAATATAATCTAATAATTCTTTTTCAACTTCGGGATATTTAGCTTTTCGACTGCACCCAGCAAGAACTCGCACCTTATTAATATTTGAGTTTTGATCATTTTTGACAGCCTCAAGTTTCTTTTTTTGCTTTCTCCATTCCTGGATGCATTTCCAAACGACTTTATGAAATAAGGATGCTTTATGGTTAAATGTTTGTTCAGTGTATGATATTACTTCAAGTTTGAATGAAATGGTATAGCTTCGTTTGCTTCCCATATTTGCAAGCAAAATTTGGATGTAAAACAAAAAAAAACAAAATCACTCACTTAAAATAGTACTTGGGTATTGTTTTAATAGTGGGTTTGTGACACAAAATTATTAGGGATCTTTCAAAAAAAAAAAACATCAAATTAACCAACAAGCCGTTGAAGCCATAATGGCCCCAGAACAGTTGTCCTACTCAAGGTTAATTGTCACCTTATAACGATACTGCAAAGTCCATCCATAATTTAAATGTTTTTTTATTATTAATTTTTTTTTTTCCCTTTTTAGCCCGTGAAAAAATGTTATTGATGCCATCATTAAAAGTAATATTTTTTCTTTAGTTGAAAGAAAAAAAGTAGGTGCATTATATTGTTCAATGTCATAGTACGTAGAAGTTTGTAATTCAAAGAATCAAAGAGAAAAAAAAAATAATAAAAAAATGTCCAGAAGAATCCAGCAAAAAAAAAAATAAAAAAAAAAATAAAGTCCAGAAGAATCCGGCAAAAAAAAAAAAAAAAAAAATTTTAGTACATACCTCAAAAGAAGTATACTTATATACATTACAAAAAAAAAAATAAAAAATTGCCCCGTCAATACAAGTAAAAAAAAAAAAAAAACTGTAACCGGTTTAAAAAACAATAATTTAGAAAATCATTGTTATCTGCAGTCGTCGTAACTTTGCCGTAACTATAGTAAGAAATATAGGCATTATTACCGTAACTTTCTACATTACTTACTTATTATAGTTACGGCGCATCACTAATCAGCAGGCTAGGGCGCATGCGCGTTATTTTAAAAAGGGTTAAACCTGGAAAATCGATCTTTGTTTCGAAATAACGCACATGCGCGTACTCGAAATAACGCGCAGGTCGATAAATTAACGCGCAGGTGGGCGTTATTTCGCGCTTATACGGTAGTACTACGATATTAGAAAACGAAAGAAACTTCGTATAAAGAAGCTTACAAATTAATAAATACACGCGAAAAAATTTGTTATTAATATGTAGAGAATAGATACGCGTAAAGTGGGTAAATAAGATATTTATTACTAATAAACCCAAACTATTAAAGAATCTACCATATAAGATATAAATTAAACCTATTAAAACTTTAACTATTAATTCACGGTTGACAAGCTCAAACACACTACAAGAACCGACCAAATTTAAATATTAAGCCCGGATCTTCTTGTTAAAGAGCTTGTACCTATTCAAATTAAACAGTTAAAAATAAAAGTTTATTTAAATCTAACGTAATAAAATAGTTTTAGACGAAAACATTTCTGGTTACCTTCACTCTACAGTATAATTTGATATGGTCCAATAAACGGTAGGCATATTTTGCCTTCTAAGTAAAGTTCGCGGGGATACTGATTATTACTGATTATTTTTGCATAGTGAATATAGACGTTCTATCGAAGCGAAAAATGGCTTTTACGGTGATTTTTTGTTAGTGAAACGGTGTGTTTCCAAAAAGTACTTTAAAGTGTATAAATAAGTTACCCGGCAATTGATTTACATCAGCCAATCAGACGAATGTCCTTCTATGAGGAAGATATACAATGCTGTGCATTAACCTGGTCATAGTAAAATATTGGGTTGTTACACGAGATTTGTGATCTGTTTGGTTGCATAGTTTCGGGGTTGGATTATAATTTCGGGGGTTTTGGGTTTCTGGAGTTTCTGAAATTTTTTTAAAAAAATCTGAAACTAGTTCGGGTTGGTTTTGTTTCGTTGCCCAACTTTACAATAGATACGAGATATAAAACTAGTCAATCAAATTGACAGATTTGCATAAATTTATACGATATTTTAAAATGTAATAATTTAACTTGTTCCGATCACACAATTAGCTATTCTAAACACGGAAATGATCGCAATCGATTAGACTAGAGTGTTCAGCTTATTGCCTGCACAGAATCTGCACAAATATGTACAAGTTTTGCTGATTCTGTGCAGAATTACATTAGTGCTTGTAGTCGATTTTATCGACAGCCGATTTTCCAAAAAATCGACTTAGTCGATTTTATGTTATATCAAAGTAACCAATCAGATTCGGTGCATTACCACTCTTAGTACTAAGAATAGGTGCCGGAAAATTCCGAAAAGAAATCAACGAACATAAAATACAAGCAAGGTCGCGACAAAAATTTGATGAAATCTCCGATAAGTTTTGATGTTAAAAAATATTAATCGACTTTAATTTGGCCGAATTTTAAATATCGACTTTGTCAAGTCGATAAATAAGGATCGACTACAAGCACTAATTAACGTTATTGATAGTTTTACAACGATAATAATCTTCTCAATTGTAATTAGTTACAGCTGCTTTCATAAATTCTGGGACACCTAAAATTTTCTCGTTTCCCGAAACTTCTTCGATCTCATTCTAAGAATCACCTACCTTTTCGGAAACTACTTCGCTGTACTTGGAACTTCGATATGGAGACAACGAAGTAGTTTCCGAAAAGTTAAATGATTCTAAGAACAAGATCGAAGAGGTTTCGGGAGACGAGAAAATTTTTAGGTGTCCCAGAATTTATGAAAACAGCTGTAAGCAGAATATACAGAAATAGCCGAACAAAAGCAGTAATTTAACGATTTAAAAAAGCAGATTTCTGGACATTCTAATTTAGACCAATAATCTCATAATATATACGAATATGTAGAAGTACGCAATATTACATAAACCTGTGAAGATGCAGCATGTGAAGTTCCTGATATGCCAACCTTGCTTCGCCACATTCAATATTCAATAAGATGCTAGGATTTGCTGACGTATCGTGCGTTCGTCACTTAATTCGTAATATAACTATGCGCGTGAAATTTTTCAATATCACTCCGTTTCTGAGAAATGAATACGGGATGACAATCTGTTCATCATGGCCAAAAAATAAATGTCTCTGAAATTAGCAAGTGTCCCATTTGATATCTACTCTACCACCAATTATTAGGATAGGAAATTAGATTGCAAATTAATTTATTTTTTTTGAAGCAAATTTTGATAGGTCATCAATAGCCTTTTTTTTCTTTTTTAGATAAATTACATTACGAAAATTGGAAGTCCAAAAACTATCTTATAAAATTCTTCATTTTACTGAAACAAATTTCAAAAATAAAATACTAAACGCCTCATTTATTATGAAACCAACATTCGTTCTCACAATTTTTTTGGCACTTATTGTTATTGCACAAACATATCATGTTAGTTTTAATAAAAAACGGGAACTATTAGGGGTAAACTCCGATAGAACTGTACCAAATCCCTTCCATAATAAAAGAGACGAAATTGTACCAGCAGGACCAAATCCCACGGAACTAGCAGAGGCCGATAGAACTGTACCAACAGGTCCAAATCCCCTCCATCATAAAAGAGATGCAGATGTAGCAGAGGCCGATAGAACTGTACCAACAGGTCCAAATCCCCTCCATCATAAAAGAGATGCAGATGTAGCAGAGGTCGATAGAACTGTACCAACAGGTCCAAATCCTCTCCATAATAAAAGAGATGCAGATGTAGCAGAGGTCGATAGAATTGTACCAACAGGTCCAAACCCTCTCCATAATAAAAGAGATGCAGATGTAGCAGAGGCCGATAGAACTGTACCAACAGGTCCAAATCCCCTCCATAATAAAAGAGATGCAGATGTAGCAGAGGTCGATAGAACTGTACCAACAGGTCCAAATCCCCTCCATAATAAAAGAACCAACAGAGATAGCAAATTTCGATAGAGTTTGTCCATCAGGTCCAAATCCCCTCCATAATAAAATTCCTCTACAACAAAAGATGAGATGTTGCCCAACAGAATAACATTTTAGGTCCTGGTTTAGACACTCTACTGTATATTCTACTTTACTATATATATATTTTTTTCCATTACTGATAATGCTGAGCTTTTTCTGGAGGGTTAAATTACGAACAATTGGTTGGGTCATTTGATATAGGGTTTTTACAAGAACGTGCATGTATTTTTACTATCAAACTTATTCTTTATCCTCATATTATCATCATTTTTTCTTTTTTTATCATATTTGTTTAAAAAAAATATTACTTGAACAGCAAGAGAGTCATTAAAATATATTACATTATAAAACCATTCAAAAAATCAAAAGAATCGCATTATAATGTTCCATCAAAATTCAAAAAAAATTCATTTAAAGTTAATTTTTACTACCAATACCTACTTTAGCAAACTTGCAGAGGAAGCAAAAATACATCTACATAAACAATTTTTAAAGGTCTAACAATAAGTTTATTTTTTAAAAGAAAATTTTCGAATTAAGTATAACATTAATCGGCTATTCAATATCAGATATCATGTGGGTTAAAATATAAAAGAATATTTATTAGGAAAATCAAAAATAAAAATGCTTCATCAATCATCAACATTTGCACTCCCTGCTCGTTTAAATTCATATTTTCTAATTACTTTATGAGAAAAATTCAGTATATCTTTTCTTGAATGATCTTTATTTTTCTCCTTACAAACTTTTAATAGATGAAAAACTCCTAATTCGTTAAACCTTCTGTATTGAAAATTTTATAAACGTTTAAGCTAAACTTTTCTTGTTAAAATGCTATGAATAGTGTTGGAAAAGAGTTTACGTTTAATTTCTTTGTTAAGCAACAATCGGAGAGTGATTAAACGTAAATAAAGCTAATTTATTCATTAATACCTCCAGTGATACGAACTGGTCTCGGCCCAGCGGCCTGGTCAGGCTAAGAAATCCAATATTGATATTCATTGATAAATTGGCAAATAAATGATCAGTATTTTTTCGGATGCATAGACAACCATTAATCTAAGATACCAACGTGCTAGAATTTCTCAAAGACAAAAAGAATAAAAAACTAAATAATTTGGTTATCATATCACTAAAATTTGACAAGGAACTACCTACCTGATGACTTTTTACATGTTGATATAGCTATGAAAACTAATTCTGATCAGAAAAATTGTTTAGCAAAAAGGTCTGCCGATTTTTTCACCGGTCTGTATAACTAATGATTCTTCGAGAGGATAATGAAAATTAGTGGCCCTGGCAGATAACTAAAAAAATCGACCAATCCAATTATTCAATCCGGTTGGTCGATTTTTTTATTTTTATTTTTTTTTTAATACTAGTATTTAAGTTAATAGAGTTACGATAATATGTCTGCTCCTATAACCGTTACCATATAAAACACTCTAACTTTTTAAGATAGTTATTGTAATTTTAAGATTAAGCGCAGGATCTTGTACATGCTTTTGAGCTAAAAGGTGTGTAAATAAATAGTTAATCCCGTAGTTATGATTGTACATTATAAATACCTGGTACGGCTGGAAGTAAAGCCACGAAGTTAGAGGCTTGAGACAAAGAATAATAGCTCAAGGCTTTAGCAAAGGATCGAATCCAAAAATTTATATAATTTAGTTCACTCGATATCAAACTCCTATGTAATGATCTAAAAGATTCAGAACAATAGTTTATTTACTATATTTATACAAGTGAATATGACCGACAGAGAAACAAGTTCAGATCAACCTTTTTTTGCTAATACGTGCATACAATTTTTTCTGATCAAAAATTAGTCTTTATACCTATATCGAATAGGTTAGCTGCACGACGTTGTCGTACAAAACTAGGAACGCCTAGTAGAGTGGACTAGAATATGTGATGAGCATAAATGTATATGTAGTTCATGTATTTTTTCGGTTCGTATATATATTCAGTTCTGTGAATGAAAAGTTTAAATTTTATAGTATATTAGTTCAATGTGGTAAGTGCCGACTCTCGGAAAAACTTTTTCAAAAGTGTCTAGTTTGTTGTAAGAAAATTGGCGTAATTCTATAATAACAGTCCAAACCAAACTAGTTGGGATTATGGGACTTTTTAGAATATTGACTATATTTTGGATTAGGTAAAACTTTTTGTATATAAAGCCCAAATTATTAAAGTACCTGACCCAATCCCATATAAGGTATAAATCCCAATCTTATATACGTATACATCCCAAAGTATCATAATGATTACCTGAAGCACAATAGACATTAATAGTTGTAACATTATTAATTACAAATGATTCGTAAAATATTAATATATTTCAGAAATAGGGCACACAACTGCCCTGTTCCAAAATCAATTAATCCAATCAATGCCAATGAATTAAAAAAATTATTTCCTAAAGCGATTTTAAAATGAATTTATTGGAGATAATTTTCTGAATAATATAATGTATAAAAAAAAAAAAAAAAATTGCAAAAACAAAACTATATAAATCACATTATTGATCTTTGTTTTATTTTACGTATTAATTATCAGTGTATGTTTGTAATGTAATACAAGTTTGGGCTTTGGAATTAGGTTGATATTTAGAACAAATTTGGGACTTAAATTGATCCAATTTATAACTTGGGATTTGGGACAAAATTCAGATCAAAATATTTTTATTTATACGCAATTCAGAAGTTTAAATCCGAATTAGAGTGTATTGGAACATGCGATGTGCATTTTTATGCCATAACTCTATTTTTCGCATATCATACAGTATGTGCACATATATTACGCATGTGCATTTTTATGAAGTTTTTTTTTTTAAGAAAAAAAAAAATGTTACTTCATAATTTTGAAATAAAGATGATATATTCGAATTTAATTTTTTCTGATTACGTCAACTTGCTTTACAATGAACTGAAAGGATTTTTTCGAGAGCTAATACTTACCATAGTGAGCTTAAACCTTGTTATAAAGCCGTTCATTTTCAGATTATATATATATATATATATATGTTGCATGTTATTTGTTGATTCCCGTCTATTCGGAATCGACACATGTCGATTTTGAAATTTCACCGATTAAT
>CAJVPU010002200.1:0-11059 GCA_910591775.1 Dentiscutata heterogama | reverse complement strand
AAAAGTACTTTAAACTGTATAAATAATGTAAAATTAAATTGATTTAAACAGCCAATCATACGAATGTCTTCCTATGAACTATATGTATAGAAGATAGATATGCCTTCCTACACCTCATTGCCTCGCAAATATTTCGTTATTAGAGAAAATAAATTGATAAACAATAATATAAAACGGCAATATAAATGCACAAATGCACAACTTTGAAGACTCTGCGTACTAACAAAAAAGTTTTATTGCAAAATTGAACTCGATACAAAGTATCTTAAAATTCAAAAATATTTATATAATACTAACTTGTATGTTATACGAGAACCCAGCATAATTAATTTTTGTATCGTTATAAACAGCCAAAATTTCTACTATTATTCTCTTAAAAAACGAATATTTAACTACATGCGTAGCGTTTTAAAATTGGGCACACCTACGCAAAAATGAAATAAGTATTATATACATCACAGGAAGCGATGTTATTAAACTAATTACTCTTAGTGTTATGAAAATCTAAAGTATATGCATTACTGTATATAATCTTATAAACTTTCTGTCGTTGTCGCCTCAAACAAAAATCATATCGGCCCTAGTGGTTGTTGTGACTCTGATTTCGTTTCCATCTCTTTTTGTGGTTGATCGAGTTTTTCCTCCATCATTTGTGGATATTGCTGTTCTTTTTCTTCTTGTGGCTTTGACTCTTCTGTGATAACTTCTCTTTTATCAGATTCTAGTACATCTCGAGTCCAACATTCCATACGCGAATTTAGAGTTTTTATTGATACAGGTCTTATTTGTGAATTTGATATTAGTATTTAATAATAATGAACATTTTTTTAAAAAAAATTATTTCTTTACTTTGTTAAAAATTCATTACATCCAGCTGCTTCCTATATCATAAAAAAGAATCATAATAATTAGCATATATATTTATTAAAGTTGTCCAACAAACTCCATACCGCGGCTTCACTATCTTCCTATATTCCCCAATGATAAAAGATAATTCAAATCAATAATTAATTCAGTGCCAACACTTCAAGGAAAAAAAAAAAATTTTTTTCATGCATACCTCAGAAGCAAGTCCAGTCATTGCTATAATAATCGCTTTTTTCCGGCGTTTCCTATCTGTGCTTGTTAAAAATATATCATAACTTATTGGCGTTTCAGATATCAAATATGACTCCTCGCCGTTTTCTATTTTTCGAATCTTTGTAAAATAAACGTTTTTTTTTTTTTTCTTTTTTTTTTTTTTTTTTTTGATGGATTTAAGTAGCATAAAAAAAATTAAATTATTTGTCATGAAAACTTACTTCTTTTGTTGCTTCAATCTACGCATTAAAAAAAAAAAAAAAAAATAATAATAATAATAATAATTATATATTTTATTCATTTCATTTTATACATTTTATTTTATTTTTTTTTTGATTTAAAAAAATAAAGTAGCATACCCCATCACAAATCGGCATTTGTAAATCCTGTCACCAAAAATCGCAGTTATATTACTGCAATCTCATCATTATTCGATCATTTTAATTCACGCGGACTCACCATAAATATTATATCATATAATTTCTTAGAAAATTTTTGGACCGCTGTTTGTATAAAAGAAAAAATTCAGTATTTTTAAAGATACTTCAAAAAAAAAAAAAAGTACTAAGTAATAGACCTTCAAGTCCATTAATAGCCACATCATAATTACTAAACCCGGTTTGTTTTAACATTGTTTTTAAAATCATTGCGTTAACCTTATTATCCTATGAAGATTTATAATAAAATAAGATTAATAATGTTTGTGCATAAAGCACTAAAGTATAAACATGCTTTTCTCTTTTTTTTTTTTTTTTTTTTTGACATTAAAAAACGCAACCTCAACAATAAGAAACGATATATCTTTCAGAGTCTTTTCATTAGCTTCTTTTTCTTTGCCTTTTGTTAAATGTGCTTTCTTTCCTTCAGATTTCTCAACTGTTGAAGATTGTTCTTCAATCGATTGTACCCTAGTAGGTTCCGTTCTTTTGGTATCATCATCCGTACTATAAACAGGGTTCGCTAAAGCTTTTTCGCTAACACTGATCGGAAACTCCTCTGTCTTATCAGCTGCTAGTCCATATATACTTGATGAAAATAATAATTCACCACCTAGATATACTTCTTGCGCTTGCGAATAATTACATACAGCAGGCTCTTCTTTTATTACACATATATTTTCGGATGTGGGTGAAAGTAAAGACTCTATCACTTTTATTATACCCGTTAAAATTTTTACCGGACCAGCCGGCTTTTTAATAATAATAAATTTAGTAATATAAAATTGGATTAGTATCATTCAATTTGCTTTTTGCTTTATTTATTTTTTTTTCTTGTTTGTTTGTTTGTTTTACCTTTGATATGACAACAGCAAATTGAACTTTATACTTTTGTAATGCATTTTGCGCGTTCTGATAATCTTCGATCGTTGAAAAGAACAATATCCGTTGTTTTTTCTCGTCTTTATGCTCTCGCTTCACGCTTTTCTCACCCCCTTCAATGCTACTTTTCATAGGTCCATAAAATTGCACAAACTCGTCCAAAAACCATTCCAAATCACCAATACTATCATTTAAAATCACAATGTCCGCATGCTCTTTTTCACACTCAACCTTCAAATCTTCTTTCTTTATTACTCGATATTTAAATCCCCATTGATCTAAAAAAGATGTTATTCGTCGCAAGAATAAGGTATTTTCAGATTTCAGTACAGCAAAGGATAAAGACTGTGAACGAGAAGTTAGTCGATATTGTTCTTCGGGGGGAAGTTTTAGATATTGATGATCGAATGGTAATTGGGAAGGTACAAGGGATTCCCATTTTTGAGATAAAGGAAGCTCGAGAACGAAAGAGAATTTACTACCAACTCCGAGGTTTGATTCGACTTCCAAACGGCTGTGCATCATATCTAGTAGACCTGTATAATGACTTGTTAATTTTTTTTTTTTGTCATTTTTTAAAGCTATTACAGTCCAACCTCCCTAAATGAAGTACCTCTTTAAATGTAACCGAAAGCTTGGCCAAATATATTTCTGGCGCCCATAAATGCAATTTTTTCTTATTGCTTTATAAATGTATGGTATCAAAAGCTTGGTCCCAACGAGTTACACTTAGGGATGTCTGACTATATATTAATTTACCTTTAACGATACTAAGACCCAGTCCCGTTCCTTCAAATTTTCTACGCAAAGATGAATCTTCCTATTTATAAAAGATTAGTTTTGCAATAAAGTTAATGTAACAATAACGTAAGTTCTAACAAACCTGAGAAAACGGTTGACACATATGATTCATAAAATCAGGGTCAATTCCACGTCCAGTATCAATTACTTCTACTCGAAACTTAACTATTGGTGTTTCTGGATCACTTTCACCACTATCATTATTCTCACTTTCTGAAGATAAAATCTTTTTTACGTTATCTTTCTTAGATTCAGTTTCATCAGTTATTTCAACAGCAGTTAGTTCAACACTTCCTTTATCAGTAAACTTAATCTGTGATTTAAAAAAATGATAAGAATAAAATTTTTCTTGATTTTCGCGGTGCAGTTAATTAAAAATAATTGTACACACAGCGTTTCCAAGAAGCTATCATTTGATCAACAAACTAATTAATACACATAAGACCAAATTAAAAAAAAAAGAAAAAGCAATTTCATAAGAAAAAAATAAAATAAAAAAAATTACATTCAATATGATTTGCCTTAAGACTCCAACATCACCGACAAGAAACCTATGCATCGGATTCATTTCTACATATATATTGAAATTTAATTTTTTCCGCTCAGGAATTGGCGCCAAACCTATTCATTAAAAAAAAAAAATATGAAGATCTTTTCTTTTTTTTTAAAAAAAAAAAAAAGAGGAAAATACATCAACAAACCATCCCCGATTTCTTGCACCACTGTATAAATATCGAATATATTTTTTTCCTTTGCCATAAACCATGGTTAGTTAGTACAAGAATGGAATGGTTGTTTAAATATATATTGACTTAAACATTACCAGTTCCATCTTGCCATGTTCAATTTTTGCGTATGTCAATACTTGATTAACTACCTATATAGTCACAAAACAGGGTTAGAAAGAAATTATCATTTAAAAATAACGATAAAAATAAATAATAAATAATAAACCGATATTAAATTCGTTCCACAACTTTCAATAGCATTAAGTAATGCGCGTTGAGATTCGTTTAATTTTGTGTTTGATAAAATTTCGACGGTTGCGAGTATACCTGTAAAGACCCGGTTTAATAGTGTTAAAAAATTAAATTTTGTTTTATGAAACTATAGGTCGATTTAAAATATATTTTCTCACCATGCAAAGGCTTAGCATATATTTAAATGATGAAATATTTGAATATCAAATTAGCTTTTATCTATTTTTACGTGATGGTTTTTGAGTTCTAAGTAAAACACACCGTTCGTAATTCTGAAATTTTTTTCGTTGATACCAGCATATACGCGAAATAATCAATACACGTTATTTATGCACAACATTCACATAAATATTATGAATGACAACAGTTGCATAACATTACGAACCATATGCAACGTTTAAAGGAAATAACAAACCATTGATTTTAAGTATTTATATATTTGCAATAAAGTCAAAAACATCGATAATATTCATAAATCTTACCGTGGCTAACATTAGAAATGAACATGGACTTTGCGGTTTCTGCGGATCTTGCCTAAATTAAAACGGATGATAGGATGTTACTTGTAAAATGGACAACTTGACAAACTTTTTTTAAGGACACATTAAATATCAGATGTATAGATACGATACCTCATCCAAGGATTTTTGCATGCGTTCTTGATTATATTGGAATTCTTGTTCATAAGCAACCTTCGTGTCATGTGTATAAGTTAGTTAAATGGATGAGGATTAGAGATATTGGTGAAATTAATTCACCAATTCACCACTAGTTTCACCAATCGTGGTGAAATTATTTCACCAATTCGCCACTAGTTTCACCAATTCACCACCAGTTTCACCAATCGTGGTGAAATTATTTCACCACACTGATTTTATTTCAACGTCAACTTTAGATGAGAGAGACGTTAAATTTGTTTTAAAAGTACTCACGAATAAAAAGTAAACAAAGCATATTATATAAACATCACAAATAACCCAGCCAGTAGCTGACAATGATATTGGGATCTCTTTTCCAATAGATCTAGTAAATATGATAAATGTGATAAAATAAATGAGAGTAATATCTATATCGCATCAACATCAACATATCAGATTATAATCGCAATAACACTCCAATTAATCACGAGTACGCACTGAATGAACGAAATCACATATATCACACAGACTATAATTGTAGTCGTTCTTCCAAAATTTTTGGAAACAAATATATATCTTAAAATGAATCATGAATTATTAGTTTATATGAATATAACATAACATATCGATATTATAGATAGATTAAACATACCCAAAAGGGGGAACAGCAAAAAAGTTTGCATGACTCAAAGTTTGGAATCCTTTTTTAATTGAATACAAAAGATAAAAGAGATTAAGAGTTTAAAATGAAAAAAAAAACGAATATACAGTAGCATACACAAAATACACAAAATACACAAATTATAAGCATACCATTTTCAAGACAGGAGATATATACGAATATTAACAAAAAAAAATAAACACCAAATTTGGCAGCTTGAACAATTGTTATTTTGCCACTTGGTATGAAATATAACATCGCTATCAACATCATGCGAAAAAATTATCGAAAATTCGATAGCACAGTAAAATAAAAAAAAATAATAATAAATATAAAAACACGTTTAGGAAAAAAAAAAAAAATCAATAGTAACATTGATCGATAATATTCAACCTACCAACATAGAGAGTGGTACCGAGTAAAGTAATTGGCCAAGGAAATTCAGGTTTATTTAATGATCCATTAAGTAATATCAGACAGAGATCGATTAAGAGCTGTAAAACAAGAACGAAGCATACTGATACTGTGACAATAACAACAGCACGCGCTTGCAATAAATTACGTCGTGCCAAATAGTCTTTATCATAATCTAACAAAAAATAGGAATATTAAATATCGTTATTTGTATAAAAAAAAAAACAAGATGGAATCAATGGAACAATAATCGAAAAATAATAATCAAGAATAAGCGAGAGTGTATCATCAAAAGAACGTAATTACATAAATAATAATTATTTCTTGAAAGACAAAAAAATCAAACAGAAATAGGGAAGATAATCGGTCCCTTAATCATGAATAAGCAAGCTTTATTAATAGCTCTTAAAGGAAAATTATGATGTGATGAATTCTTGGGATATAATTTCAGAAATAAAAATTTTTTTTCATAATTTACCCTGATTTAGTATCTCAGGAGGGATCAATCGATCGAGAACACTATAAAAGTTTATCTTGTCTCTGAAAGACATTGTTATTATTCGTATACCTAGCGAAAGAAAAACCGGATGGTAAATTATTAAAAAAAAGGTTTCAGATCGAACATCCAGTGTGCTGATTTATCTAATTTGGCGTCCGAAAAACCTCTTACAGCACGATGTCGTAATATTTTGATGTTCAGAATAATAATCCCGCTAATTGGTTGTTTTTCTTTAATGGCCCATTCCTAATTAAGACATATTTATTACCCAAAAAGTCAACCATTTCACATTTATGGTAAAATTTTTAAAGAACTGGTTTTTTAAATTTGTTTTATATATATATATATATATATATAAAAAACAAAAAAAAAAAACAAAAGATTATAAAAATTTTAAAATAACGATAATGTGGTATCATGACGATGTGAACATTGTGACGAGTCGATGTATCTCATGATCTCGTTGAGAGAATTCGAATTCAACTACAGGATCATAAGATAAATGACTTTCGGGACAAAAGAAGTATTCTAATAATGTATCTCGTGATATAGCGAATGTATTTGATTGATTTTATACCATTCGATTTCTCTCAATGAGGAGAAGTCGAATGGAGCAAAAATTATTTCGTATCTAATCATAGGTCGCGAGATGTTTCTTTGATGAGATAGTGATATGTATAAGATACGATTATTTTATCACAAAATTCTCGTTCAATTAATTATTCTATTTTAGCTTATATAATTCCAAATTAAGTATAAATCTGCATAAATAAAAAGTTTCTATATTAGTAATACCCTATATAGAAAATACAGTACGGACTGTTTAATGGTCTGTAGTTTAATGATACTTGTTTTGGCAGTCATCAAAAGGGCAATTCAATGAATCAATTTTGGGAAAGGTTAATAACGTCATGCGGGTTTACTTTTCCCCACCACTTCACTATCGGAGTACTATAAAATTGATTAATAGCACAGATACTCCGATATGTGTATAATTAGTAGAACCAATCAGAAGTGGTGGGGGAAATTAGTAAACTCGCGTCATGTAAGATTCGTCATACTACGTATCGGTGTTATTGCAATCAATCAGTTAAAACTTTTTATAATTCGGTTTCAAAAGAAATTGATTAATAGCAATCGCAATAGGTGAAATTTTGTGCTAAAGTTATCGTCGCATGTACGTCGATCATTTCCATTATAAGGTTCTTAGTTATGTAATAAGGTATTTCATGAATGACTTTGAGAATGACTCACTAAAAATAATGACTAAAATATTTTAAAGATTACTCACAATAAATGCATAATATTGCATATATAAAAAGGAAATTGAAACCTATAATACAGTCATGTATACATTCATACATGGTAAATTATACAGTGTAGTAAAGAAAAGTTTGAAAAGAATTGCACCTTATCTAACACGTTTTTCTACAATGTCTACCACGAATAATATTAATATTAATAGAGAAAACTCTACTACTTTCGCTGATTCAGACTATAATAGTACCGCATACAATGCTTATCGTCCTACGTTAGTTAATTTTTTAAACATATTAATAAAAAAGGAAATTAAATTATTAAATTAATAAATTAATTATTTTAAATCAAAATTTAGGTATCCATCCCAACTTTACTCAAAAGTTTATGATTATCATGCCTCACATTCCTCGTCTTTTTCCACCGCATTAGATATTGCAACTGGCACTGGCTACGTCGCCAAAGAATTATCAAAAAAATTTCAACAAGTGTATGCCACTGATATTTCTCCAGTTATGCTTTCATCAGCTTATCGCTCTTCAAATATTCAATATTCGGTTAGTACAGCTGAAGACCTTTCCCAATTTCAAGATTCGACAATTGATTTAGTAACAGTGGGTCAAGCACTTCACTGGTTCGATAGAGAAAAATTTTTTAAGGAAGTATGGAGAGTTTTGAAACAAAGTGGAACATTGGCCTTTTGGGGGTATTCATACAATGTTATCGATGGATACCCAACTGCTACGAAAAAATTTATGAAACTTGGGGTAGAGACATTTGGAGATTATTGGGATCCTGGAAGATTAGTGGTAGATAATATGTATAAAGAAGTTGTGATTCCTGATAAATTGTTCAGAAATATTATTTGGAAAAGATATGAATTTGATGAGAAGGAAGGACAAATGAGTAATGGTGAAAGCCTTTTAAGTGAAGAATGGAGTGTTGAGAGATTTAAGAACTATATAAAGGTGAGTTCAAAAAATATATCAATTGAGTTTTTTTGTTTAGATATATGTATATGTTTTTTTTTATTCTCTTTTTTTTTCTTTTTTTTATTAGACATGGAGTTCTTACAAGAATTATATGTTCAAGTATCAAAGAGAAAACCAGAAAGTAGAAGATCCAATTGACAAGTTGTTTGAGGAACTTGAGAAGGAAGAAGGATGGAAAGATGACCAGATTTTAAAAATTTCTTGGCCTCTTGTTCTTGCCTTTGTTGAAAAAAAGTAAAAAAGTGAAAAAATTCACTAAAATTCATATGTATAAAAAATTCATATAATGGTTGTATTATTGTTTTTGTGTTGTTTATACCGTTTAGCACACTTATAGTACCCAGGATCTTATTCAAAACTCTCATTATTTTAAATTGGAAATACTGTTTCAAATCTAAATACAAAATACTTTTTTTTATACGAAATATTATTTTTTAGATATATACAACCAAATTTATATTTTTTTCAAACAAATTATAAATACTTTTTAAAGTAGTTTCTTAAAAATATATATATAATAAATAAAACTAGTATTAATGTGGAAAGGTACATATAGAACTGGGTACTATATTTAGATACGATTTATATGAAAAGTAATAAACTAAATGGTAACTGCTATTGTGATCTCTTTAAACCGTATAAGTAATATCAAAACCGATAAAGAACGGTCATAGTTTTGTTTAGTTTTCATTAATGGACTTTCAAGCAAAAGTTCTCTTCAAACTTAGATAAATACCAATATTTACAAGAGCTAAAAATTATATATTTATATTAATTTTATTTTTAACTGAAATGTCCAAGGATTACATTAAAATATTAAGAAAACGCTAATATATTGCATTTGTTAACTTCATCTTAAAACATACATTTTATTCGAAAAATTAAAAAGCTTCATTGAATATACCTAAACATTCTCAAAGCTAAGAAAATCCCAAAAAAACATGATGCCATCTGGGCTTCGTAAGACCCGGTAATAGTCAACCAAATGAGACATGATAATAATATAATAAATATGATGAAATCAACGTTATAGTATATAAAAGTTTTGATTCCACCCTAGATCATAAGAAAAAAAGGCGACTGATATATTACCCCCCACAAAATTTAAAATTTTTTCTAACTTTAAGCAAATATATCTCGGCAACTGCTTAACCAAATTCAATGAACTTTTTTTTAGTTTAATTTTACAAATCTGCAGAATTAAAAGAAAAAAAAAGTTTACCAATTTTATTAGATAGATACTGAGATATCTTCGCTCAAAGTTTTGAAAAAATTCAAATTTTGATTCTACATATCGTAGAATCAGAAAAAAAATTTTATTAAATTTGGTCAAAAAGTTACTGAGATATCTTTGCTCAAAGTTAGAAAAAAATTTAAATTTTGTGGGGGTATGTATATCATGCAGCCAAAAAAAAAGGTAAATGAATATTTTTGTTTTATCTTTGGAAAAAAATTTATTGAAATTGCCTTTCATACCTCCTTATCAGCAAGAAAATAGACTTTATCAATATTTTTTGTATCACTTTCACAAATTCCTTTCAAAATTCTCATCGTATCCGAGTTCGTCGACTTAGCCACAACTTCCTTTCCATTTTCAACATAAAACATTTCATAAGGATAATTAAATGTATTTAAGTAACGTAAAGTATCGTTAATGAACTTCGGTAATGTTTTGTAATTTATAGTTGATTTTTTGACATTGAATGTATATTTAGTTGAGAAGATCAGGCTAATTTGGTCATTATCTGGGGTAAAAGGTGAGGACTCGGTAGGTTGAGAAGAGGTAATAATGCGATTTTTTAATGTAGAACTTGTCATTTTTTTTTAGAAAAAAATCTTGATATATGTATTTACTTTTGCAAAATTGGATTAAGATTTTGAATTACAAGATTGGAAAAAAGAAAATCGAGTTTTTTTTTTAAAAAAAGGTTGAATTTGTAATTTTTTTGGGGTTCGGAAGATAGTTTTTGGTAACACGAGGTTTTACAATTACAAATTTGCCACAGTTGGAATTGTGGCACATGATACTGTAAAAAATAGTTTGCCATTGACATGAAAATTATTGCATTATCGTTATTGCCTTTTATATAGTTTACAGTATATTTATCATACGTAGAAGGAAATTTTTTTAAAAAAATATACACATACAGTAAGTATACATAATATTGTATTTACTGTATATTTATACGTAAAACAACACTCGTTATAGCGGAAGTTATCAGGCTAAGAAAAAAAAATCTTTATACAATTTATATCGAGGAAATACTACAGCATGTGCACTTTGCTATATCGAGTTGGATATCCGATAGCTTACTATGATAGTGCTGCCAAAATAATTCGAGTTATTTGGCAGTTTATGTAATCACTACCAAAACTCGAGTCATTTAGAAGCACAATCGTCGTAAGCCATCGGATAAA
>CAJVPU010002199.1:0-11059 GCA_910591775.1 Dentiscutata heterogama | reverse complement strand
ATAGAACAAGTTTTATTAGAGCAAGAAGTAAGGTTATCTTAATAAAAAATTAATAAAAGTGAACTTTTGTTTAGGACAGGTTTGAGAAAATTTTTGTACTAAAGATCTTCTTCTTATTATATATTTAATCAGGTCTTTATATATAATTTTAACTTTTTTTACCCCCTTCCCCCCTAAAAAATCACCTAATTTTTGTTACTCCTCTAACTTCCTTTTTCCCTAAATTCCTTACCAGTCCCTCCTTTACTTTTAGCTAACAACCTGGAAGGGTTAGTCTGCCCAGGCTTTAGATGCTTCAAGGTCACCCTCCCTTTGGTATATGCTTCTGGAGCACAAGTCCTTTTCTTCTGGTTGGCAGTCCAGTAGTTCAGCTAATATATCCTTCCACTTAAGGATCTGGTCGTTTAGTTCTCTGGTCTCAGTTCTCAGTTCCAAATTTGGCCTTCTTGTAGCACCTTCAAAGATCACTGCTACTTCATACTTGGAACTTGCCAAATAGGTTTTTGGTAATTCCGGTTTCCTGAATTTATTATGCTGAAGCTCCTATTCGAAATGGTGTGACCAAGATTATAGATATCTAGATCCGATTGATAATCTTAATGTTAACCAATACAGATCTAGTTTTTTCAAAATCATCATCTATGGGATTCGAACTCTAAACCTGCTATCTGGAGTAGTGATTTGAACCAAGAAAAATTTCTTTAATTGGTTAACTAAACCGAATTATTTTATTTAGCCAGTTGCCAACCAATTAAGATTATAGTTCTTTTCATTATTCCTGGAATACCTGATAAAAATTGACTGATGATATTATGGCTGATTCAATTATGTAGATCTCTTGCAATATAGGTAATACCTATTCTAAATCAATTGATTAATTATACTTTTTATTAATAGTCTCACCTATACAGCAAGAGATCTGTTTATGATTTCGGCATAACAAATAATATATTCAATAAATTGATATATCTACATAATTTAAAATCAGATGACTAATATAAATATTATATGATTATTGGATTTTTGGTTAAATCCAAAATATGATACTTTCAATGTAGCTTCGTTGGAAAATTGTCAAAAAAAATTTAAAAGGTCTATCATATCGAATAATTGCCAAACATTTAAGTGTTAGCATATTTTCTGTAAGTTGGGTTCTTAAGAACTTTCAAAACTATGAATGCGTTAAAAAACTTCTGTCACTTCCAAGAAAACCACACTCATTAAACACAAATAATATAAAATATTTTAAAGCTTTAATGAAAGAAAAACCTGACTGGTATTTGTATGAATTACAATCTGAGATGAAACTTTGGCTAGGACATAACATAAGTCTTACAACAATTTGGAAAATCATACATCAACTTGGATATATATATAAAAAAGTAATATTTTGTCAACATTTTAATTCTATAGATTTCAAAACTTGCGAAAGAAAGAAATGAAGTTGATAGAAACAATTTTATTTTACAAATGTCTCAATATAAAATTTAATTATTATTATAAAGTAAATGTTTCAATACTACAAAGATAATATAAATATATAAACTTTTTACTTTGTATCATATTCTTCATGCATTCTCGACAAATATTAATAAAAATTTTGTTCGTTTGAAATCTTAACTCGAGATTCATTTTTAAACCAGTCGATGAATTCATGATCATATTTAACTTTTTTTAATATTGGAGCTTATTCATGTGATATATTTCTAACTTATATCCGGATCCTTTTTTATGTTTCTTGCTAAGGTTTATCGGTTGACAAGAGCTGTTTTTTCCATAAATTTTCGAGCAAACTAGACATATCAAACATGTTGGACAAGCATTCGATCGAAAATTTAATAATGTTGACATTATTGTTATAATGATCTTTAAAATGGCCATGATACATAAATATAGCTTTTATTATACATATCATGCCGAAATCACAAACATAATTGATTCGGCCGTAACATCATTCGGTCAATTTTTATCAGGTGTTCTAGGAATAATGAAAATCAAATTAAATCTGGTTTCAAACCGAATTTAAATAAACCCAATTTTGTGATTTTACATAATTCCTGAAACATCTGATAAAAATTAGCCGAATGATTTTTTGGCTGATTCAATTAAGTTAGTGATCTCGGCATAATAGATTCTATAAATTGATACGATACGTACGTGCATGTATGAATTTAAGGTTAGATGATTACAGCTGTTTTCATAAATTCTGGGACATCTGGCAAAAAATTGGCTGCCGAATATTTGCCGCTTGATAAGTTTGTGATTTTGGTATGATAACTGCCGAATCAAAAACCTATCAAATCAGCAAATATCCGGTCAGTCAATTTTTTGCCAGATGTCCCAGAATTTATAAAAACAGCTGTAATATAAATATTATACCAATACGAATATCTCAAATCAAATACAGAAACATCTTCTCTGGCAAATAATTGAAAATTTTTTTTTGGAAAGTTTATCATTTCAAAAATTGCAAACACTTAGATGTTAATATGTAATTATATGACAAGTTTTCGAGTAGCTTTGAAGATATGAATATATTAAAAACTTCTACAACAAATATTAATAAAGTTAGGATTTTTTTTGAATAGAATTTTGAGTCATATCTTTAAACAATCGACAAAATTCTTGACCATATCTCATGTAATCTGTTTATCATAGCTGTCTATTTTATATCTGGATCTTTCTTACATTTCTTGTCAACATTTAGTCTTTTCTTTAAGCTTTTCAATAAGCATTTATATAAGCTTTTTCATAAGTTTTGGCACAAACTAAACACACCAATATTCAACTGAAAATTTAATAACATTGAATGTGTTGACATTTATAATGATAAAATTATATATTGTAACGACTGTAAATAGGATCGACGATTATAGTATTTAGGATAGATCGGGTGCATATTTGTTTGGGAATGCATATGTCTGAATTGGGTAATAACAGTAGATTTAGTAGATCGGAAAGATACATTAGATTTAGTAGACGTAGTAGATAGAGTAGATTTGGCAGATAGAGAAGATTTAGTAGAACTAGCAGATATGTAAATACTATATAAGCATAGTATTTATTGACATGTAATAGATATCTTGCATATATTCGATCTAATAAAGCATATACTTTAAAGTATACACTTTGCTCGTCAAATCTATGCCCTCTTTCGAGGTATTATCATAATAGTATCATTCAACGTTATGCAAACTTTCCTGGTTTACCCTACAGAGTAGAGATTTCTAAGGCGTATGTTTTTGCCATCATTACAATATAGATCAAGTATTATATGTGACATCTGTTTTTTTATATATATTTTTCATATATTAATATAGAGTAAAAATTACTATAAATTTATAAATTTGTATAAGTTTCTGAAGTCAAATTACATATAATTTTTGTTATGTGAATAGCATTTCTCAGAGCTTTCATAGAGCTGGCACATAAAGTTTAATATAGCAAACCTTTTATGCAATTGCACTATTTAATATATAAATTATGTATATAGTGATGCTAACTAAACATTTTAACAACACTATGTTTTGGGTTTTATCATGCTATTGTAGTTAAAATTGATAAAATAAAAAATTATCTATAAATATACAAATTATTACTTTTTATGTGTATATTCAAGTCGATGTATGACCCTCCAAATTGTTGTAAGACTTATGTTATGTCCCAGCCAAAGTTCCATCTCGGATTGTAATTCATACAAATACTAGTCAGGTTTTCCTTCATTAAAGCTTTAAGATATTTTATATCGTTTGTGTTTAATGAGCGTGGTTTTCTTGAAAGTGACAGAAGTTTTTCAGCGCATCCATAGTTTTGAAAGAACAGGAGGAACCGTTGATACGTCATAAAATCATTACACAATTGTTTTTATATACTTTTTTGGAAGGCTCGCCTGACTTATCTTTTCTATGAATATTGAATGGTTAAACAAACATGAAACTCTCACTTTGCTTTACAACATATTTTTTGAATCCCATGGTTTTTTTTGTAAATTTCGCAATTTGATTGGTTGACTAATCTCGTAGTGATATTTTGACTGGTCGATACAATGAGTGATCTGTGTAACGGAGAATGAAAATAATATATATATTTGAACGGTTTCTCCTGTTTTTTGAAAGTGCTTGAGAACCTGACTTATAGATGATATGCTAACACTCAAGTGTTCGGCAATTATTCGATATGATAGACCTAAATTTTTTTCCAACAAAGTTGCGTTAAAAGTATCATATTCAAAAATCCAATAATCGTATAATATTTATATTAGTCACCTGATTTTAAATTACATAGATATATCAATTTATTGAATATATTATGCCGAAATCACAAACATAATCGAATCGGCCGTAACATCATTCGGTCAATTTTTATCAGGTGTTCCAGGAATAATGAAAATAGCTGTAAGAGATTGAATTCGGATTGTATAAATAAAACGATTCCAAACTCTACTGTGATGGAGTTCAGAGAACATCTCTGAGATTTTAGATTGTTTGTTGTTTTATGTTTCGAACGGTTATGTTTATATTTCTTTGAAACTCGTTAAAATTCTTAAAATCTATGGAATCTCCGATTCCCACATGACATTGTGATCTGTAGAGGCCATATCTTTTGCAAAGTGCATAATTAACATTACTGCATTAATTAAAAACATGGGAATTTTATTTAATATTGAATGAAGATACTGTATCTTCTGTTGTTAACCTTCTTGTAAAGTTTTCTTTCAATAGTGAAGAGAACGAATCTAATTGTATTAATATTTCGGAATTTAAAATACTGTAAACTTCTGTAAGGTTTATACCTCTTATGAAAATTTATAAAAGATTTTAAAAATTGTATAAATCCCTGAATTTTATTATAAAAATTCATAAACTTGCAATAGTAAATATTGTTCAGCAAGTTATTCTTGTTTTAATAATAGTTAAATTATCAAATTTGGTCTAGTATTCATCATCCAAATAAATTTAATTAAATTATCTAATATATTTGTAATAAATATTCAAATAGATATCCAATTAGATATCTGAACAGATATTTAAATGATACCTAAACAGATATTTAAACAGATATCTAAATGGATATCCAAACAAATATTTAAATAGATATCCAAATGGATACCCAAACAGATATTCAAATGGATATCTAAATAGATATTTAGCTATATATAATATTTCGGTCCATCATGACTAATAAAAATACCGTAAAAGATTTATTAAATCTGTCTTTTCATTAAACCTTCAAAATCAAGATGATATAGTAACGAATATACAAATATTTTGCTCTTTCCAAACTTGATTTTGAAGCAGTTCCTGTGATGGGGTGTCCTTTACAAAATGCAATTTCAATTTTAAGTGAAGCGGGCGCGAAAATTTATTACAATTCCTGCAACAAGCATAACAAGTAAACGCTTATTTAAGACACGGGAAATGTTATAATTGCGAAAAGAATATTATTAATTTAAAGTACAGTAACTTCGCAGTGAAATTTTTCGAAAAAATTTAAATGCAAATCAAAAAATAAGTCATGTACATTGTACTGTACATCAAATAAAACAGATTGCAAACTTTACATTACATTAAATTTTTTTAATGCAATATTATTTTTTTAATAAATATTTTAAAAAAACTTGATGAATCATTCGAATATCGGTCAAAATTTTTACTGATGCTCGAAAATCACAAGTTTGTGACCAAACAATGCTCGAATTCATCGATTCCAATTTTTGCAACATAATCCAACCTGAATTGTTCCTGTCACCACAATAATTCGTAAATACAATAATTGAATTTTTTACAGAAAATCACGTATAAATCGCGATAAATTCTAAATTCGATGAATTTTTTAATTTTAATTCCGAAGGATTTGAATGAAGGTTAGTTGGCATCTACCTAATCAAATTTGATCAAATTTTTTTATTTTAATTCTATAAGTTTATAATAATTAAATAAAAAAATTTGATCGAATTTTATCCATAAAAAAGCTGCGACTAATTTTCCTAAACTTTAAGTAAAGATTTTTCAAACAACCGTCTATTCAATTTCGATAAAAAATTTTTTTAATTTTACAAAAATATAGAATTAAAATATAAATATTTTTACTGAGTTTAATCAAAATTTTAAAAGGATAATCAATATTTTATTTTGATTGGCTGTTTATAGCGAACCTTTTTCGCCATCTCTAATATTGTATAACACAAAAATATAATTATTTATCACTTGTTTATATGTTTGAGAATTGATTAAGAAATAGATGGTAATTGATCTGCTATAACCGGCTATTAGTCGATAATAATAATAGCTTACCGATAGCTGACCATAGCTGACCGAACCCAACTCTAATACTAATCACAGTAGTTGGTAATTTGAAAATAAGAAAATTTGAAGTTTACGTACGTATGGTATACATGTTTATCATAATGCCCTATAGATAATCAAAATTTTGTATTGCTATTTAACACTATACAAAATTTCATTTTAATCCGACGTCGTTTTAGTCTACTACATTTACTAAGGAGTTGTTGAAATATATCTATTTTTTAAAAATCAAGACGTATGTATGTGTCAATTAGGCCTTAATAATTCTCTTGATGTGTCTTGCAAATTGTGTAAATGCATCTTTGAATTTTGTTACATATTAAAGTTTAGTAAATTTTATTTATTTACATGCATTTAAAGAGAGTTGACTGTATTATGTTTTATGTTATGTACACTATTACTTCAATTACTGATATTCAACACCAGTATGAAAATGAGATATAATGTATGAAATCAAAATAAATATAATATACCAAAAAAATTTAGGAAAAAAGCTAGAATTAGCTATTTCTAATAATTTAATTAAATCGGCGAGTGCTTCTTTATATTTTCCCATTCTCCGATAAGTTGCACTTCGAATTTTTAATGCAAATGCATCTTTTGGATCTATTTCTAACGATTTATTTAAATCCTTAAGTGCATCTTTATATCTCTTCAAATCTCGATAAATTTCACCTCGAACTTTTAATGCAAAAACGCCATTTGGTTTATTTTCCAATAATATATTTAAATCTTCAAGTGCTTCATTATATTTACCCATCGTTTGATAAGTCGCTGCACGATTTCCTAATGCAAAAGCATTGTTTGGATCAATTGCTAATAATTTATTCAAATCAGCAAGTGCTTCTCCGTAGCTATCAATCTTTTGATAAGTTTCTTCTCTAATTTTTATTACAAATGTAATATTTCTAATAATAACGATTCCAATAGTAATCGAAATTATAAATATACCTAAAAAGAAGGTACGGCGTTTACTTAAAATAAATAAATTTTGATTAGAAATTTGGTCATATCCGTGAAAAGAAATTAATATAAAACTATAAATTATCAAGAATCCACCACTCACTTATTATTATTATTATTATTATTATTTCTAATCCTAGATCCCACAACATCTTCGTTAGTAATGAATTTTACAGCTGTTTATTGTCTGTTAAGTGTTGCTAAAATGTTAAGTGTTGTTAGAATTTCTTTTGTTGTGGGACGCAAATCTGGATTAGATGACCAGCATTTCTTATAGAGATCAACATAATCTAATGGAGTATTAGCAATAGGATTTTCTCTATTGCCTTGCCAAATTGTTAATATTATAGCAGCAGGAATAAGTTGATGAAACGGAGGAATTCCACTTGTGAGCTCCCATAATAGTACGCCAAGGCTATAAATATCTATCTTCTTATCGGGAACAAAATTTCCATAGAAATCATAGAAATACCGTGGATCGACGTATGCCAATATGCCTTGAACTTGTGAACTTGAAATGGAAATATCATTTATTTGCCTTGATATTCCAAAATCTGCAATTAAAATCTCATTTCCATTGATTAAAATATTATTAGAATGCTATAAAAAAATATTTTATATAAAATAAAAAAATTAAAAAATAATAAATAACTTAAAATTTTTTTTATTTTATAAATTAAAATTTGTAAATTGTAAAGTAAATTGTATACCAGATCTCTATGAATGATATCCCTTTGATGTAAAAAATTTAAACCATTGGTAATTTTAATTGCAAATTCAATAACTTTAGTCCATGAAATTTTAAATTTGTCATCCTTCCATCTTCTTTTTAAATAATTTCTTAAATTTCCACCATTAGCAAATTGCAATACCATTACAAGGTTACCGGTTTGTGAACATTTTGAAACTCCATAGAGTTTAATTATGTTTCATGATTAACTTCATTAAGTATTCTAAGCTATGTAATAAATGATCGTAAGATTAATTAAATTTTATATTGGAAATAAGATATGCTGAAGCCCCCCAAAAAATCTTACCTCACGAATAAACCTTCTAACCTCTCTATGTCCCAAACTTAAATTAGTATTTAAGCTTTTCAATGCGTATTTTTTGTCAGCGTAATCAGCAGAGTATACAATTGCTGATGCTCCAGATCCAATTTTTGTAATATTGTTAAATTCTGAATAGACAAAATTTTCTACATTGAACTCGTTCAATCTTTTTTCAACATATCTTGGCAATTCGAATACTGTATACATTGTAAGGATTTAACATTACAATATACTGTAGCAATATATTCTATAAATGCGTTAATTATAACTTTGATGAACTTACATGATGTTCTTTCCGCATTTTGATTGTATGAATTTTCTTGACTCATTTTGATTGTAATAGTTTGATGTTTGTTCATTTTTCACTTATTAGTGTTAACATCATTTATATTGTCTTTGTTAAGGTAACGAATAAATAAATACACAAAATTTATTAAGTAAATAATGAAATGCTTTATTCGGTCTGTTTCTGTCTGTTTCTTATTTTTATTCCGATTTATGTTACACGACAAGCAAGAATTGGATCAATTTTGAAACTGAACGTAAAAGGAAATAAAGCAATACGTATTATTGCTTTTATATATCAATCGTGCTGAAATCAAGAAACTTATAGAATTCTCCGAATGATTATTAGTTAGTTTCCCCAGAATTTATGGAAACAGTGTCGTGGTGAGATATAATATGCGGGTCTTCGTTGACTTTATTCATCCGCTTTGATAGACTTCTCAACTGGAGTATCATTCAGGTACTCCACCAACTCAACACCTTAGTGATAACGACGACAAAGGAATCACACAGTTTATTAGCTAAGTGTATTGACTCAAAACGAAACTTATCATTCCTTTTTATTAGAACCTCTTCCTTTTGCGGCACAAGATAATCTACGGATTTACTATTATCCGGGTTACTACTTAATTAAAATCATGCAAATTCGGATTACTCCATTCATGTAAGTCCCGATCCTAATCGAATCCGACACCACGAATTTCCGGGGTAACGAAGTAACCCGTGAAACAGCTATAAGAGATCTACTTTCGCAACTCGTGGTAACGTCTACGTAGAATTGCACTAGTTTATTAAAATTATTAAAAACTCATAGAACAATTTTATGTTCCATTCTCAAAGTATACAATTTTTTTTTTGAGATTCATAAGATTCGATTTTCTCCCTTTGATCCTCTTTGTTACAATTTTTGCCAACTATACTTCGCATTCATTTCTTGTAACCTTAAAATTTCTTGCACTACGCGGTATATAAGTGCTACAGAGTGAAAACTGGGAAATAAAAATCTAATTTTCATAGCGATGTAAACTTAAATTTAGTACCTTATTATAATAAAATTCTGGTTCGAACTTGAAACTGACGACCAATTGCAAGTCAATAAATTTGCACAATGTAAAAAAAAAAAAAAAAACAAAAAAGACAAAATTGCTTGGAAAATCCGACTCGACTCCAAAAATCTAGTCCTTATTAAAGTTGATCCCAAGTCAGGCTTGGGACTTCGACTCGCATCTGCACGTGCATTAAAATTATGAATACCGATACATGTAAAGTATGCATGATACATTTTTTAATGCTATATATCTAAATATACGTATCAGATGCGAGTCAAAGTCCCAAGCCTGAACTTTAATAAAGACTCGATTTTTGGAGTTGAATCGGGATCAGACTGGCCCCACTGATTATACCGATAGAAACTTCGTGTAACATCAATTAGCCGAAATAATTTCTTTTAGAAATGAAAAAATTGAACGGTAACGGTAAATGGGGGACAATTGGGCTACTATAATAGGCAATGTTTGTTTTTTTTTTTTAGAAATATAAAAATAGATTGCATAAAAAAAGTCCTTAAATTACTTGCTATTCTTGTATTCTATTTTTATTATTATCATTATCACATATCGAGTGTATGCATCTTAAAAATAATTCAATAACGATAATAATTCAGAATTTCTGCATAATACATATAATACATGTAAAAAGCCGGAGATAATAATATATTTATATAGTAAAAAAGATAGTCCGGTGTGACGTTATATATGTACATACCGTACGTATGTATGTACGCACATACGAAAACTTTTTAAAATTTCGAGAGCATCATAAGTCATTTAGCATATTTTTCAAATGTCTTCATGGGCAAAAAAAATCAAATTTATATCTTATTCGAAATTTGCTGAAGGTGGCAATTCGAATGGACAATTTAATCTCGGATTCTGTTATCAAAATGGCTTAGGCGCAACCAAGGACGAGAGAAAAGCATTTGAATGCTATTTAAAATCTGCTGAAGGTGGTAATGCTAATGGTCAATATTATCTTGGATTTTGCTATCAAAATGCTATCGGTACGTCTAGGGACGAAAAAAAAGCATTTGAATGGTATTTAAAATCTGCTAAAGGTAACAATTCGAATGGACAATATAACCTTGGAAATTGTTATTATGAAGGCATAGGCTCAACCAAAGATGAAAAAAAGGCATTCGAATGGTATGTAAAATCTGCTAAAGGTGGCAATTCCAGTGGACAATTTAGTCTTGGAAATTGCTATTATGAGGGCATAGGCACAGCTAAAGATGAGAAAAAGGCTTTTAAATGGTATTTGAAATCTGCTAAAGGTGGCAGTTCCAGTGGACAATGTAGTCTTGGATTCTGCTATCTAAATGGCATAGGCACAACTAAGGATGAAAAAAAGGCATTTGAATGGTATTTAAAATCTGCAGAAGGTGGTAATACTTATGGA
>CAJVPU010002198.1:0-11066 GCA_910591775.1 Dentiscutata heterogama | reverse complement strand
AAAAGAAGTTACATGCCTGAACAAAAGTTTACAGAAATGATGTTATAAGAAAAAGATTAACATCAATGATACCTGAAGAACAGCAAAGTCGACATAAGCAGTAAAATATTAATGAGATTGCGATTCAACATGACAACAAATTAATAACAAAGATTTTATACTTTACGTATTATTATTGTATTCGAACTTAAAAAGATGCCACTGCATTGCCTACATTCACTTTCAAAATGGACGCTTATATGAAATTGTTTCATCTACGTCAAATGCAGTAGTTTGCAAGTGGATAAATTCAACCAGTTAATACTGTAAATATGTTGCGCGCCATTTTTCAGTTGTCAATTGACATACCGTATGGTCTTTGCAAAGAATTGAGATATATTGGTATACATTTTTTATCCAAATTTGCCAGTCTTCAATGCTTTACATCAGCTGAGCATTTTCTTCAAGATATAATATGAGGTATAAACTATAGCCAACGTCTTGTAGTATGTCATTTTCAATTTTCACCTGAGAGAATATTGAGCGATTTTTAATGCAGGCAATAAGATTAAATGTAATAGACCATTGGTAATAATACGTAATTCATATTTATTAACGACATTAATAAAGATAATATATTTAAGTAGTTCTTTTAGTTTGTATGTTTCTTTTTTTAATTATTGCCTGAATCGATGTTTTGTTTAAATACTAACATAACTCAGGAAATAGATTAAAATTATGCAAATTTTCAATCCTTAAGAGATATAATATATATTGATAAAAGTAATGTCACCTAATTGTTTCAAAGACTTATAAGCTAATTCATTTTATCGTTCTTTAACATCATTTTTTTAATTTCTCTCTTAATAATCCTTTAATTTTACCAATATCATTTTTTGGAATTCTATTATTAAACAATACACCACCTCATAATTTTTTATGTGGCATGACCTTTTCATCTACAAAAGATTGAATTTCTTTTGCTAAAGCATGAAATTGCTCATATCCGTTTTTAATTGTGACATATGATATTGGAAGTTCGGTTGCATCTTTTCAGAATAATATCCTATCACTGCTGCATCTAATACGGCATCATGTTTAAGTTGAATCGATTCCAGTTCAGAAGGTACCGCATGGAAATTCTGCAAAATTTGATTTTAGTGTTAATAAAATCTAATGATAAATAATATGCAAATAATATAATTATTACAATCGTACTTTGTATATTATCAACTCTTTTTTTGAATCAACATTAAAAAAGTTTCCTTTTAAAAATAAAATAAGTATGTATAAATGAGATAAATATAGTATAGATAACATCTTAAAACTTAATAAGTGGCCTATTGGTTTAAAAAGGTGTCACCTATACTATATTTCATCCTACAAACAAATAATTATAAATTTTATTCAATAATAAATATACCTTGGTCATTGACAGATACAATATCTCCTGTGTTAAAAAATCCGTCTTTGTCAATTACAGCATCTGTAGCTTCTTTATTATTAAGATAACCCTATTGAAAGATAAGATTTTTAGTACAAGTAGTATAACTATTTAAGTATAGTATATACCAGTATATGAAATGTGAAGGGATATTGTGTTCAACTTTTTGGTGCGCTATATTTTTTCCTATTTTAGAAGGCATTGTGATTATCGCTTTTTTTTCTGTTTATGGTATATTTCAAAATGATGATAATATACGTTTTTGATGTCGCTTATGCTGATTCTTTAAAAAATTCCTATTTAAGTAAAAGTAATGATCTTCGTTTGTTCATTTTTGGAAAGATTATGATATTAAAATAAGATGACGATCTATTTAAATCTGCAATCATTGTGACATATTTTAATGTCGTAATAGATTCGTCATAATTCATATGACTGTGAATTATTAATCAATTATTATTACACACATTTTTACATTAAAAAATCGACTTCCGTTTGTTATGGGTACATTGTAACATTGAAATTATATTGAGATGTGGATAATGATAATAGCATGTGTTAGGAATCACATACTTTGTATTGCCAGGATAGTAAGGTTTGTGGTAACTCATGATAGAAACTATAAAAATTTCAATGCTAACTCAACCACAAATTGTGATTATTATAATAACTAACAAGTTTTGTATAAAGATTTTTTACAGTAATTCTTAATAGAAGTCACAATAATTTCAATACAATCTCAACCTTAAAATGTATTATCTGTCAGGTAAGTTTTTAACAAAATTTTTTATAGTAATTTTGTGATATAAATAACAATAATTTTAATACAAACATTAATCACAACTACATTATCAGGATATCAAGCAAGTTTTATAAGGATCTTTTTTGTAAAAATCATTCTAATATTAATGCAAGACTAACACAACCTTAACCTCTATACATTCTGTATTAGAGAGTAAGTTCTGTAACAAGACTTATTAGAATAACTATAATTTAATCCAAACATAATCTTAACTATGTAATATAGTTTATGAAATAGTGTGTTTGGTAACAGAATTTTTTGCAATAATATTTCTGATACAACTAACTCAATCATAATTACATATATGATTACTGGAATAAAAAGTTCTGTGAAAGAATTATTCATAGTAGATATTAGAGATGGTTTCTGTATAAGCTATAAGTAAACTTTGTAAAATTTTCTATAGTAGAAATTACTATATTTCAAATGCAAACTAACTAATCTTTACATAGAAATTATAATAACTCAAGAGCAAACTAGCATGATCTTAATTATATAGAAATCATAATTATACCATATAGGCGTATAATAACACACATGGGTGTTATTTCAAAAATTCTAGTTTTTTGAAAATCGCATATTTAAGTCAAAATAATGCCCATGTGTGTTCTGAAATAACATGCCCCACATATATAGTCTCAGACAAGCTTTTAGTAGTTGTGACTTTTTACTTCAAAATCAGGATAATTATTCAAATTATCACACAAGCACGTCCTGGTATAACATGCAAGGGCTCAAAAAAACATGCTCCTGTATGTTATTACATGCCTATATAGGGACGCCCACAGCAAAAGGGGGGATGAGACTATATATTATATAGTCCTATCCCCCCTTTTGCTATGGGCGTTCCCATATAGTAATACCTAAATAAACTAAAACAATCATGTAATATCAAAATTATAAGTAAGTTCTGTAACAGAATTTTTTTGCAGTAGAAATTATGATAATACAAATAAATTCTAATACAAACTAACTTAACTTTAATTATATAGAAATCATAATAATTTCGATACAATTAGCTAAACCTTAGCTACATAAAAATCATAATAATAGTCGATCAATATATCATATCTAATTTTTTATCATATGATTTTTATAAATTATACAAATTGATAAAATCACATTTTTAAAATTTTTTCTCAAAGTCTTAGTTATAATACATAATATTTCTTAAGACAAATAAGTTACTAGGGCTTTAACAAATCAAATATTATAAAAAATGTAAAAAACTAACATCATTTGATGCTATGTGACCTCTTTAAAGATAAACAATTATTTTGTCTTTTTTTATAAGATTCTTTTGGAGTTTTTAAGAACTTGATGCAAAAAATAGCTTGTTAGATATGTATAAATAAGAATTTTTAAGAAAATATATTATTAAAAAATAGTATATTATAAAAGTTTAGAATAAATCAAGAAAAACTATTTTATAGTATTTAGATTCAAATTTTGTTAATTAGATCTTATTTTTTTTTAGCACAAAAATATAACACACTTATAGTATATACATTCAAGGAAAGTTATTTTGTTTATTAAATATTTTTGGTTTATAAATTTTATAAATTTATAATTTTTAATATATATATATATTGATTTCTTATATTGGTTACGACATAATTTATTTTGGCATTCAATATTTATATAGTAAAATGCATTATGTGCTTTATATAGAGATTTTATTTATTAAATAAAGTTTTTTATTTTTTTTTAGAACTGTGTATATAAACTATTGCTAAGAGAGATCATTAGTATATTGAACATCAAGAAATTTTTTTAGCCGATTACTAACGAGTACCAACCAATAATTAATGAATATCAATAAAAAAAAATTAATAGTCATCAATATGGATGATTATAATCAACAGTTAACTCTAAATAATAAGCATCTAAATGATTAAAAATGATGATTTTATAAATAATATTCATCTAAAATGATTAAAAATGATGACTATCATAAACAATGTTTATCTAAAATAATTAAAAATGATGACTATCATAAATGATGTTCATCTAAAATGATAGTTATCATTATTTAGCTAATAAATTTTTTTTAGTTCTCTTTAACCAGGTTGGTGATTTTGCTAACAACTTATTCTCTTTGACCAGATAGGTGATTTCACCTGTACTACATTTTACAATTTGTTCTCTTAGACTGAGTAAATGATTTCAATAGTACTTTGCTTATGACTTGTTCTCTTAGACAGAGTAGGTGATGTCAACTATACCTATGTTTACATTTTTGTTTTCTTTGACCGGGTAGGTGATTTTAACTATACCTATGTTTTACAATTTGTTCTTATAGACCAGGTAGGAGATTTCAACAGTACTTCGCTTATAACTTGTTCTCTTAGACTGGTAGGTGATTTTAATTGTACCTATGTTTATATTTTGTTCTCTTTTACAGGGTCAGTGATTTCAATTATATCTACACTTATATTTTGTTATCTTAGATCGGGTAGGTGATTTCAACAGTACTTTGCTTATGACTTTTTCTTTTTGACCAGGTAGGTGATTTCAACTGTACCTACATTTACATTTTGTTCTCTTTTACTGGGTTTGTGATTTTATTGTACTTATGCTTATATTTTGTTCTCTTAAACTGGATAGATGATTTCAATGCTACTTAGCTTACAATTTGTTCTCTTAGACCAGGTAGGTGATTTTAACTATACCAACATTTACATTTTGTTCTCTTTACTGGGTACTTATGCCTACATTTTGTTCTCTTAGACTAGGTAGGTAATTTCAATAGTACTTCACTTACAATTTGTTCTCTTAGACCTGGTAGATGATTTCATCTATATCTACATTTAATAGTACTTTGCTTACAATTTGTTCTCTTTGATCGAGTAGGTAATTTCAATTATATCTATATTTACATTTTGTTCTCTTTTATCAGATTGGAAATTTTATTGTACCTACACTTACATTTTGTTCTCTTAGACCAGGTAGATAATTTTAACAGTACTTTGCTTATGACTTGTTCTCTTAGACCAGGTAGGTGGTTTCAACTATACCTGCATTTACAATTTTGTTTTCTTTGCCGAGTTGGTAATTTCAATACTTACATTTTGTTCTTTTTTTTTTTTTTTTTTTATATATTAAGGTGACCACTTAGGTCCCCAGCACTTGGCTTTATTTAGGTAATTACGATATTACATCAATTTTACAAGGATACAACTAGCCACACGTGTACTTTTAGTACCTAATTTAAGTAGTCCGCCTGGGTTCTACACTAGCCACCATACCTGCAAACTAACTAGGAGATTACCTATTTAAGCTCTCTGATTATTTAACTAACGAGAGTACAACTAGCCATATATGCAACTTTTGGTTACCTATCTAAGTAGTCTGCTCTAGGTTCCACAATAGCTACCATATCTGCACCCAACTATGGGGGATACCTATTTAAATCCTCTGGCTCCATTTCTGTAATACGCTTTACTCTAACACTCTTAATGAGATTAGCTACTTTATTTTTAATTTAAACTTTTATAATATATATATATTAATAAAAATGAAATTAGCTTATAATAAGCTAGCTTAGCTATAGCTTTTAAGCCAAGCTATTAAGCTAGCTTAAACTAGCTCAAAGCTAATATAACAAAATTAAATTTATTATATAATAAGGTCAAACTTGTTATATAAATTCAAATTTATTATATAATAAATTTAATTTTGTAATATTTATTTGCAATTATTATTGGCCAGAACATAGTGACAAACACTTAATTTTTATATATTAAATGATATAAAAGTTATGTTTTTGATACTTTTTGACTTTGAAAAGTTTTCTTTTTGAAGTATCAACATAATTATTATAACCAAATATATTAATATTATGATTTGAAAATTTTTTGTCTGTCTGCACACATGATGTATGATTACAAGATTATTTTAAAACCAACTTGTTAATTGTTTAGTAATATAGTAATACAAAATTTGTAATACACTTTTATTATCATTAGTTTAAACTTGTGTTCTAATTTATATAAAGATTTTAGAAGTACTAGAATTTTTACATCTTTTGATCACAGAAAAGATCAATAAAACTAAACTTTACCAACAAAAAATTAAAGAGTTTAATCTTTTTTGGCTTGTCTAAAATTTAACTTTGTCAATATATATTTCAACTGAGAGCAATGATGAAGACATCACAAAAAAGATTAGTAAAAATGACCCTTACTGACTAAAGATTTAACTATTTGGTAAATTGGCTTGTCTAATATTTAATCTTGTTAATATATAATTCAACTAAGAGCAGTGATAAAGACATTAGTAAAAATTATAATACATTTTAAGATCTTGGCTTTATTAGAAGCAAATTGAATAACATTAGTATATAATATAGAGTAATTATCTTTTATATTGAATATTTTAGAGTATGCTAAAAATAAAGATGAGTAATTCTGTATCAGAATTTTTATATATAATTTTAATACAAACTATTCAAACTAATCTAACTTTTTTATATTATAAGCTTTATAACAGAATTTTTTATAATTGCTCATAAAGAAATTATAATAATTCAAATATAATCTAACTTAATCACATACTGTCTATTACTGGAATAATGATAAGAGTAAGAAAATTCAGAATAAAATAACTTCAACTTTATTATTATTATAGAATCTATTTGTTATTGGTTTTTACTATTTATTATTTTAATTTTACTTTAAATTTTAGGTATTAAAAAAATCAATAGCTTTTCTTTATCTTTTCTTTCTTGCATTCTTTTATTTCTTTTAATTTGTTGAAGTCTTTCAAAGCTAAACAACTTGAAAACCATATCTTTAAGAGTACAGGCTCAAGACAAAGCTACAAAAAAAAGACCTGCTATAAATTTTATGCTATCAATATCAATTACAGCTCTTGGCAGTGTAAGGTCTTGGTTTTTGTGTGTTGTAATAGCCTATGCAAGGCAAATAGAAATTTGCAACCATAAACATAGCACTCCTAATTTGCCTTCCCAAGTATATTGTATTGGTACTATCAGAACAACTTTTATACTATTTAGAGTATTGATAGTAGATCCTTGGTAATTATCAAATATGATAAAAATTGCCATAGGAAGTAAAGGTGGTTCCTGATTTTCTTTAAATAAAATATCTTTAACAGTTCCCATTGATCTATTAACTAATCCTGCTTCAGTATATAAATTTGTTTTTAGCATAACATGCACACCTTTGGCTAATAACAATTTTGCTTCAAGGCCTTTTGCTATGTCTAAATCAGCATTTTTGGCTTTGCTGCCACTCTATAATATACAGTATGAATTCTTGCAACTAGTTCATTTAAAAACCAAAGCATATCTATATTTATTGAATTAACTTTAGTCCACATTGTTAAAATAAATATAGTATTTGCAAATTTATCTTGTTCTGTTCTAATTATTTTATCTTCAAACTGTGTATTAAGTGTTTTTTAATTTTCTATTATAGATTCTCTATTGCGCAATTATAAAAAAATATATCTAAAAGTTTTTTGTTTTTCAGAATCACCTAATTGATGTTGGATAATGTCGAGTTTATAAGCTTCTAGAAATTGTTTGTAGGTGATAATGCTATTGTTTGACAATAGTTCTTGTGTCATATTAGTTGCATACATAGAAAAATCAAATACTGGGGGAAGCTAGCCAAAATCACCAAACTACAAGATTGATATTCTACTAAAAGGTTCATTTTTATGTTTCGAAAAAGCCTGTCATAGCCACATATCAATTAAGACAAGCATTTGTCACCCAACCATACTTTTCTTATTAATAATAAAATAATTAACATTTTGTAGTTTGTTTTGCAATTGCTTTAGTTTTTCACTATTTATATCAAGATTGGTTTTAATATATATTAGGATAGAAAGTATTAAATGAATTATTGTTCTACTAATATTAAAAGCTACAACACCTGTTGGAGCAAGCACTAATACAGATGATTTAGATCCTATTTTAACTATTTTATTAAGCCTACTTTTGATCACTTTAATTAGATATGATTTTTCTGTACCTGCTATTTCTATTATGATAATTCTTAGCAACTCAATATGAAAATCTGTAAGTATACTATGATAATACAATTCTATTTGCTTAAAGATTATTATTTGTTTTTTATTTAAATTTTGATAATCTACTATATCTATAATAAGTGAATTTTCATTTTTCTCTGTTTTATTGCTTTCACTACAATTAGATACTTATTGTATGAAGGAGTATGCTTCTGCAAGATCATTATCAGAATAATTTTGTTTTGTATCACCAATCCAGTTATAGCTTCGGTCTATATCATGAGATCCAAGATTAGAAAAATGATTAGAAATTGAATTAGGACTTATTTTTGCTAAAAACATTTAGTTAAATTGATATTCATCTTGTTTATTATCATTATCAAGTTATTTCTCTTCACTTTTCTCATTAGTATTTATTTTATTTTTATTGTTTTCCACAAGCTATTTAAGCAAATTATTTGGATCTGTATTAATTTCTTCAAGATATTGATTATATAGAGTTAACTTAAAATAGTATTGTTCTGAGTTAGCTTTTGAATATCATGATAACAAACATAAAAAAAAATCTTTATATAACAAAACTCCTTCCAATTTGAACTTTCTCGCAATAGTGATAAATATGGTCAGATATGTATAATATTTTTTTAAAGCATATATTTTCCATTGTTTATCACTAAATTTATATATCAAATTTAATTTATATAATGAATAATTTTCAAATTTAGAAGGTCAATCCCAATATATTCTTAGAGTCAATTTTGTTGTCCATCTAGCATTTTTAATTTCTCTATTATCTTTATTTTCTCTACTAATACCATGAAGCCATCTTGGTGATTTTTTATTAAAATTTAATAAAATGAATTGGTAGCTTGAATAATATAGAGGAATTTCAAGAAGTATATAACAGGTTTCTTGAGCAGATATATCATGCTCTAAAATACTATAGAGCAATAATTTCTAGACTGGAATAAGTAAATGATCACCTTGCTTGCTATTATGAAGTACTTAGTTTAAAATTTCTGAAAAGGCAACTAATCTTGGCTTTGCTTTACTTTCATATTTAGAAATATATTGTAATACTATATAGATACTAAGAATAGGTTTTAAATCAATATCTGCCCTCTACTCTTGTAATTAAAATCTGTTATGTAGGTTTATATATGAGTTATTTCTTGCTATCATGAGTTCTAAACGACTATAACTATCATTATACAAAAAGGTATAATTACTTTTCTCTTTTGGATAACCATATTTGCAAAATTGCTAATCTGAATAGTTAACTCGAAGGCAATAAAAAGGACTGCATCAAGTATGTCATTGTAACTTATTAACTAATTTTATATAGTCTTGTAGGTCATTATTTAAGTCTTCATATTGTTTATAGTATGGATGATAATTTGGATAGAGGTATTGAGACCTGGATTAATAGTAGTAATCATAGAATCTATATATTTTACTACTTTATTTAATAATTTTTTATCTCCTTTTATTTGGTCTTATTTGATTTTAGATATATTTTGTATTTTTTTGATCTCATACATATGGACACTGCTGTAATATTGTCATTCAAATCTGTATTACTAGTCTACCAAATTCTATTTCTTTTTAATACATCATGAAAAAATATTTCAAAACATTTATTAAAGAACCAAGTGGCAATATAAAAGTTATTAATAATATTTTGATTGTAATTTTTATTAAACTATATAAGTTTATAAAGCTCAGACCAGTATAAGTTAGTAGCACTAAATGTGAAAAATATTAGTTCTTGAAAGCCTAACTGTTTGATTATGTCTGACAACTTATTACACCTTGCATTACAGAACTATCTAGATCCATGCAAGCTCTGACTGAATCTCATAATTTGATCTGCTATATGTTTATCACCTCTAGCAATTTGTTTTTGTATTTCTTCAACCTTAATTTGATTATTATTAAAATTCTGTCTTACATATATCTTACCTTCTTGTATTGCTCCCCATCTCATTTGAGAATTAAGCACAAAGTACTGCCAATGAGCATAATGAGCAAATCTTCTATCTTTATATAGTAATAGATGTTTAAAGTACTTGGCCAGTTTGACATCTCTAACACGTTCTACACAAAGATCAGCATATCCAGTTAGATATAAAGTTGAAAATACACGCACAATATAACTAGGTGTTTGAAACTCATTAATAAGATTATTATTAATATGTGCCTATATAATAGTATTACTATTAGTCAGAATTTGATCAATCATATTATTTATTGCAATTTCTTCTTTATTATCTAAAGGAAGAAAAGGTACAAAAGTGCTTGTTATTATACTTTTTTCACTTTCTATATTTGAATTATTATTTATTATTTGATCATACTAAAGTTGATCATGAATAGATTTGTTTTCTGACAAGGATTGAAGAGTTTTATTATCAATTGTAATTTTAGAATAGTAGTGATTATTTGTCTTTAACCACTATAATGCTCAGCTAACTTTATCATAACATACTTTGAAATCTCTAAATGCATTAGATCTTTTTCAGATTGCTGATATATGACAAAAATATTTAATGAAGATAGATACTGTAGAAATAAATTAGTAAATTCTTCTATATCTTGAAGAAAATTAATAACATTACCACTATAACTATGTTGTTCTTCACGAAGCCTATAAACTATTATTATCCCTTAAACCATCAGGTTTAGCATTCAAATTTGGACGCTAAAATTAAAATCAATTATATCAGATCTAATTTTTTAAATATTAAAATATTTTAAAAAAAAATTTATATTATAATATTTGAAAATAAGGATTATCAAATAGTAGTATTTATTTTAATATTATAAGAAAAAAATATATAG
>CAJVPU010002197.1:0-11066 GCA_910591775.1 Dentiscutata heterogama | reverse complement strand
CGTAACTATCCGAAATAAAGCTCATGCCAATGGCCTAAGTGGTCACCTTTAATATTAAAAAAAAAAAAAAAAAAAAAATTTACCTTTTGGCTTATGTATAAACTAAGAGAGTATATATATCTATAGTACTTTATCAGACATATTTATGTAGAAATGTCTGTTTTCCTATTTAAAATATCCAGATTTTTTTTATAATAATTGTCGCAGCTGATGCTGAAAACGGCTGAAGCTGAAATTTTGGAGTCTCTATTTAGTAGGGTTGGGGGCACAGAAAAATATTTGGGCATGTCCTTTTGGGCATGCCTCGGACTGAGGCATGCTCCTTATAGAAAAATCATGTGAACTTTTCATATATAAGTATAGTAATGCCCACGTATGTACACTAAATTCATTTTACTTGCAGACAAAATTTCTTTATTAATAAAAAAAATATATTTAATCTATTACATTTTATTTAGTTATAGTTCTATTGGTTTTCAAGAAGAATGCCATCAACAGACCAATCTTCGTCTTGTTTTACATTGACCTGGAACAAATTTGCTAATGTTTCCTGGTCTTTCTTTTCAAAGTCAAAAAGTTCCTCTATATAAGATATTTCATTTTCTAACATTATTTCTTCCAGCTCTTCATCTAAATCCTCTAATACTTCATCTTTCTCATTAAAGAAGATATCCAAATTTTCATCATCATCAATTAAAGGCTCAGAAGTAGTTCTTTTTTGCCTGGCTTGAGAAGATACCTTTTTTTTGAGCTCATTTCTGAGCTGCCCAAGTATAGAAAGGTTGTCTGGGGTTATTTTATTTTGAATTTTGGATTTAACTAGACCAAGCGATGAAAAAAGTCATTTACAGCTAGCACTATGAGGAACAATAGCAAAAACTTTTATCGCAAGACAATGTAATGAGGGCGCATTTCTAGTAAATTCACTCCAGAATGACCACATAGTTTTTGATAGATTGAGAAAATTTTTGTCGAATGGAGGGTCATTATTTTTATAATTAATGAGTTCTTTTAATAAAAGACCTATGTCTCTTTTACTAAAATTTCATGCTTTAGCCAATTCCAGCAAAACACGGGTAATTTTTTCTTCATCCATTTTTTTAGATATGGCCAGATTTTTATGAGTTGGGGAAAGAAAAAATGCGATGAAGTAAATATCATTGTCAAATTCTCTTGCCCGATTGTTAATAACAGCAAGAGCGTGCTCCTAGAAACCATCAATAGGAACTTCAAGTTGGGATAATTGTTAGTAGATATAGATAAGTTCTTTAAAAACATCAGCAAGAGTAGAATCATTTAATTCTAATCTTCCAATAGCATCGACTATTGGCTTAATTACTTTTGTCAAAGTATCATTAGTAGCAAAATGAAATTTATCACAGATAAGATTTCTAACTGTTGTATTATCGATTTCAGGATATTTGGGACGTTTTGTTTCGCTTAATGTTAGACAATACTGAAAACCTTGTTCATATGCCGATACTCCCATGCAAACTTTAGCAAGTGAATACCACCTTGTTTCACAAAATGTTGTCAAGGTGTGTTTAATTTTTTGATTTTTTTGCCAGTTTTGCAGCTCCTGACACCAGATATGTGACGAATTAAAAAAGTTTACAAGCTTTTGGTTCTTTTTACAAACAGAAGTGGCAGAGAGAAAGCTAACAATATCTTTAACAATCAAGTTAAAAACATGTAAGCAGCAGCGAATAGAAATTAAATTAGGGTATTCATCCTAAATTTAACAATTAAGTATATTTAGCAATTACAACTAACATCTTCAGTATATTAAAAAATATATCTACTTACATGAAGTATTCGTTTCATTTTATCCATGTTTGAAGTGTTATCAGTAACAATAGCGATAGTAGATGATATTTGAATACCATTTACTAATAAAATTTCTTTTACTTTATCTTTAAGAAATTCGCTTGTATGATGATATGCAGACAGATCAAGAATATCCAGTACAATTTTCTGATGCTCTTTAAGAGCCATAAACCCGTAAATAGAATTACCAGAATTATCAGTCCATCCATCTAAAGATATCGTGAGATCTTTTAGGGTAGGAAGGGTATTCAATTTTTTCTGAATATGATCAGAGAACATCTCAGTTAAGAGACGTCCTTTGACCATATCTCGAGAAAGAGGATTATAAGAAGGGTTTAAATCACAAAGATAATCTTGTAGGTAAGGATTTTCAATGAAACTAAAGGGGATATTTCCAAAAACAATAGCTTTTAAAAGTTTTTGATGGAGTTTTTCTGATTGCATTTGAGATAAGGGTCGAGCACACCAATCACGGATAGTACGTTGACGAGAGTGTGTGGATAACTGATTTGTGCTTTCAGAATCTTGTTCAATAGAAGCATCATCTTCATCATCATGAGTACGTTTGCGAGGTGCAAGAATTTCTTCATTAATTTTCTGAAGATAAACTGCCTTTTCAGAAGCAGGCCAATCATTACACCTAAGCACATGCTGATGAAGCTGCGCAGGTTTACTAATTAACTCACTCAAGCAATATTTGCATTTCGCATCATATCTATTTCCTTTTTTTTTTTGATCAGAGCGATAAAAGCCGCTCCAGCGTTGACCTTGTGTTGAAAGTAGAAATGTGAAACTTGGAGGAGGTTGCATAATGTGTGGCCTAGTCATCGCTTTGTGATTTTGACAAGAAGGTAGTTTAAATTTATTTATAAGCAAATATAAAATGTAACAATTTCAGATTATTTAAGTATGACGATAAAAATGAGTCGATTATGATGTATTATATATAATCAAGAAATGATTAAATTTATTAAATATAAGCAAGAAATATTTCAAATTTCAAAAGTTTATTAAACGAATATAATTTGAATTTTGATGCTTTATTTAAATCAAAAAGCAAAGCTTAAATACATTTTTTTCAAATATCAGATTTTATATTTCAATATTATATATAATACTTCATTTTTCTTAATTATGCCTTTCTAATAACAACTATAGAATTCTAATTCTCTTTCACTTAATATCATGCACACCATTTTTCAATTTGCGTCTTTATAATGAATGATAAATATCCAATTCTTGTAGCGTAATTATGCTTCTCATGTTGAGTTGGTTGGCTTTGAACACACATTCAACTTATTTAGATGGGCTTAGGAATGATAAATCCCTTAATAACAATCGTATGATACTTTCTACTATAATTATGTTTTTCGCCAGGAGAGGTATGCTTAATTTATCAGCCAAAGCTTAGGCAGGAATCATGCCATTTGATCCTTTTAGCTATTTACGCTGGCTAAGTAATGAATAATATCCTTATATGGAATATGGATTGAAACTTTATAATGGCAGCCAAAAATTAGATTTAAATATTTATTTGGAAAATGATAGATTAATAATTGCATTGAAGAACAATAACATATGCATATACGATGCATCGGATTTATATAATAATAGCCAATCAAATAGTTGTATAACCACTATTGATAATCACGTGATAGGGCATGCCCATGAGGCATGCCTAACGACCCCGTGCCCCCAACCCTACTATTTAGAACTATAAAACATACGAAAACCCATCTATACACTTTAATTAATAAACCCTGACCCTAAACTCTACTCAAACTATTATATGAAGACTAAAAAAATGCACTCTAAAAATTTAATAATAAAATAATCAAAATTTCAGCATCAGCTGTGACAGTTATTTTACTGTAAAATTTAATTACCAGATTAAATGTATAGAAATTATTCTTATAAATTGAAAATTCATATTTAGAGATAGGACTTAAAAATTAAAAATTCAAATATCATACCCATTACATTAAAAAATTATTATTCTTCAAATCGAACAATTAATTTTTCATATCAGATATTGTTAGTCTCATCACTAAATGTGAACAATCGTGTATTGTAAGTCCAAACTCTAGTTCTATTTGCCGTATAAGCGCGAAATAACGCCCAGGGGCGTTATTTCAAAATCAGATTTCCTTAAAATAGTTTAAGTAGTTCAAATTAATGCCCATGGGCGTTCTGAATTAACGCGCGTCCCTATAATAAATAAAAGATAAAAGTGCTTTGGAGCTGGTTTGATATTAAGTAAAGTAAATCTATTTTTGACTTTAACAAAACTTATTCTTCAGGTTGAGACGATCTAATCAGTCAGTAGTTTGCCCGCAATGCCTCTTTAAAGGTTTGCAACGCTTGTTTACCTTTGGTTACATAATCTGTAAACAAAGATAAAAAAAATGTTGTAGGACTGTTTTGATGATTTTACCACTGTAGAATCGCCTCGACCTGAAGAACAAATTTTGTTAAAGCCAAAAAATAGGGTTACTTAATATCAAATCTAGTTCCGGTACACTTTTTTTATTCTTATTATAGTTAGGGTGAATTTAATTCTTGTTTTGAAGTAACGCACTTGAAATAATGCGCAGGTGGGCATTATTTCGCGCTTGTACGGTAATCAATACAAACTGAAGAAATAATAGTCTAAGTACCAGCATCAAATGCTTTTAAATTAGTTATAAATTCATAATTTAATTAAAAGTAGAATTAAGTGCTTTTTAAATTAATTATACAATTCATAAATTTAAAATTCTTAAAGTAATTTGTTGTTTGACAAAAACAATAAGCAATCTTTTTGTTAGAATTTCGTATGACAATAATCTTGCAGGATTTATTTATCACTTAATTGGCATAAAACAATATTCAATAAATTATAATTTGTAAAATAAGTCTTTATTAGAATAGACTTTCGTATTAAATTCCAATTACTATAAGAAAAGTCTTTTTTACAATTACTGTATTTAAATTGAATTGACAATTTTGTGGCAAGAATTTTCTTGTTATAAACGGGTTAATTTATTATGTTATTCTTGAAGAATAACATAATAATAATTATCTATTTTTTCAAAATATAAATACCTAATGTTTTCAATTTTAATTTTCAGGTTAAACTATGGAACCAGAAGGTAAAAGTTGGGATGATTCTAGACTTAAAGCTGCGATTAATGAATACAATAAAAGAAAATATAGTTCAGCTTTTTCTACTTTTAAAAGCCTAGCTAGCTATGATTATTCGGATTCTTTCGACAAAAGTGAAATTAAAATCTATAGCCTGTCGACATTTTATTTAGCGCTTTGTTATATACATGGTAATGGTGTAAAACAAGATAAACCTAAAGCCTTAAGCATCACAGATCATTTATACAATAAAGGAAAGTATAATGATGCTTGGAATATTTATCGAGAACTAACTGAAGGTGATGAAATGAAATTGACAGCATTAGTTAAAATGACAAATTGCTATCAAATCAATGAACATGATCCAAAAGAAGACAATTTTTTTAAAGTTGCATTAGAACTTTACAATAAGAAAAAATATAAAGAAGCATTTAATATTTTTTCAAAATTTACTTCTAGTAGAAACAGTGAGATTAGATTTCTTGCCACATGTTTTAAAGCATTCTACCATATTTCTGGATATAATAATATCAAAAGAAATAAAAATAATGCTTTAAACATTATATCAACGTTAAATTAATAAGTTAATTTGTCAACAGAAATAATAAAATTTTCAGAATTGAATGAGCTCAGTTGCATTAGTTGTTATTCGTATTATTAGTTCCATCTATAGTTATTAGACGAAACCATGTGATGCTAAATGTCACTTACTAAGAATTAGCAGAGAAAATTATTTATTAAAGCTCCTTTCGCCTCTTATAGATAGCGGAAGATAGAAAAAAGTTGTAGTTTGGCCTTGTAACAAAAGAAAGACTTTTGAATTTGAACTATTATAAACCATATTTAATAAACTTTTAAACACTTGACTTAAATATAGTGATGGGCACCGCGCGTAATCCGCGTGTGATGCGCAGAATTTAAAAAAATCCCGTGTGGGATATATTATATTATTTGGGCAGCATCATAAATCTGGTCGGGATCCGAAATATTCCGAGGTCGCGGTAAAATTTTGACGCATTTTCGAAAATCCAATCCCGAGCGGATCACGTGAGTGATCCCGCCAGAGTGTCCAGAATTCTGCGGTGCATAATTTTGCTCGCTCTAAAAATAGTCCTAGAAAAAAATATTATTCTTAGTAATATGTAAATCAGGTAAATCAGTTAATTTGGTTAATTTCATACCATCTTGTGTAAATCCATATACAACCAAAGACTTTCTGTCATCATCATTATAATGAAATTCATTATAATGATGATGACAGAAAGTCTTTAGTTGTGTATGGATTTACACAAGATTCTAGTACTCCACAAAATCAAATCAAAATTTGAATTTGTATCAAATATTTGAAAATATTTGATACAAATTCAAATTTTGATTTGATTTTGTGGAGCATTTGCCAGAATACAGTGCGATTTACATTGTAACCAGAATTATTATACTATTGCTTTTAACTAACTTTTTTGATACATCTAAATGCACTCTAAAATTACTTTACTTTTTTACATCAAACATCACGTGATTGATTATATACTGCAAAAGAACAGTACTTAGCTTCATAAATTATTTTTATGCTTATTTTACGAAAAAAGAGTAAAATTAAATAGTAGATGATTATACCCTGATTATAACCGTTATTCTTATATGTCTTTATATCAGTATACCATATATGCCATATTGGCAATATAAGCATGTTCCTGTGCATCAAGGATCACACTTCTAAGCTAACAATGTATAATGTGAGGGGTTTACTGTCAAGGAGTATTTTATGATAATTTATAAGATGATTTACGGTAATTCTATCATTTTATTTACAATTTTTTAAAAATAATTGATATCACTATGGACATTATTTTGAGATAAATAAAAAATTTATATATTTCTTGTATAAAAAAACAAAAAATGCCTCGGAACTGGATTTAGTACTAAGTAAACCTTCCTTTGAGCTTAACAAAAGTTGTTCTTTAGAACAACTTTTGTTAAGCTCAAAGGAAGGTTTACTTAGTACTAAATCCAGTTCTGAGGTATTTTTTTAAATCTTACTATAAATAAATATCTCTTACTATGGGTCGTGCTATTTTGGGATGGCACATGGCATTTTTTGAAACCATAAATAATTTTTAGGGGCACGGTTTCGAAATAACCCTCATGAGTGTTATTACACGAAATATGGTATTCAATATTCCTCTGAAATAAAAACAAAATGTAAATTTTAATTTAAATATCGTTATGTATGAACAAAACTAACCAACTTGTATTGTTCTTTAGTTTGTGAATAGATATTAATATTTATTATATTCTTATATAACCGACACCGAATCATTCTAATTTAAAATCGTTTATAATAATTAATAAACTGCAGTTATAAATTCTGTTAGTTATTTTTTCTCTAAAAATTAATTTTTAAGGATCTGTAACAAAAATACTTAAAAGTTTGGAGGTTGTCACTCGTTTAAAGTATGGCAAGATCAATTTTTAAATACTCAGAAAATGATTTGTTATCTGTATGTCTTAGTGGTGTTGATAAAAATAACAAAGGATGGTTTGCTCGAGAAATGCAGCAGCATGACATACAAAATTATGAATGTTTATTATCTAAAGCAAATATTATGAAATATATGTATCACGATAGGCAACTAAAAAGTAATGAAATTGAATTTAGAATAAATAACGAATATCGAATTAGACAACCTAAAGGTGCACTCATCATTCTCGATGAACAAAGTAATTTCATAGGATTCATAAGATCTAAACCTGAAAAAAAAGGTAGATTAGAAATAGCCTTTGCATTATCTCACAAATACTGGGATAGAGGAATTGGGCAATCAGTTTTATTAATGAATGGGTCCTGAAGTACGCAGAATTAGTTTAGGACATACAGAATAAACAAAAAATTCAAAAAATCTTTCAATTTAATGGTAAAGAATTAGAACAATTCAGTGCTGCAGCTAGACCTAAAAATGTCAGTTCTTGGTCTATCTTTAAGAAAGTAGGTTTTGAATCAGTGCTAGCAGACGTATCAATTGATTTTGAAGATAAAGGTTATGATTTGCCACTATTAGATAATTATTATCAATGTCAACTATACTAGAAAGATCTTTGCATTGAAACAATAATAAGTAATATTGATAAATATCTATGCCACCATCACCTCCCTATAAAAAATAGTAATAAATAAGGTAAGCAATTGTCATTATCATCGTCAATAAAAATAAAGGAGCCAATTCAGTCATTTATCCATACACCCTATTCATCACAGACCCAAATGCATCTTTTCGGATAACAGACAAACAGAGAAGGACGTTCACAAGTAATTATTACTTGGCTCTGTAACATTCCCCGTGGCCGCGGTGCGCTTCCAGTTCTCTGTCTATCTTATTATCCTAGTAGCAGCGTAACTTTAGATATATAACGACTAAACGATCACTTAGTGATTTAATATCTCACCTCACCCTTTGGCAGTCAATCTTTAATTCATTTCTAAGGTATCTAAAAACTCTACTTTCAAAATCATCACCTTTAGAAGAAGTAATGGAATGCTTCATTATTGATAAGAAAATTTCAAAATTTATTTTGTTAAGTGATTTTGGATGATCTACATTGTGGCTTAGCCAATTTAATATTGATTTTTTATACACTTTAAATACTTCGTATTCTCGTAATTTTTCGAAACTTACCAATTAAGTTCACCAAAAAAAATAGTGAAAAAATTTTGCCTGCCCCGTATTATATAAAAATTAATCCAAATAATCCCAATATTCAAAGAGTTTTATTAGAGATTATAGTTGTTAGACGAATCCATGTGATGATAAACATCACCTGTCAGACCTAAAAATTTAATCGATGTTTGGTACATCACATGGTTTCGTCTAACAACTATAATTGTGATTCTTTCTTGTCATATTTAAAATTTAATTATACTTTTGAGAATTGGGTTGAAAATTAGCTTTTGCTGCTATATAAAGCAACATTCTCATTTCTATCTAGTAATGTGACCCGAAATCCATTGGATTCCATTTTCATATTAAATCCAATGGATATTCACTGGATTAAATATTAAAATGGAATCCAATGGATTTCGGGTCGCATCACTATTTCTATCACATCCAACCCCATTTTCATAACAGTATTCTAAGAAATAATTACACCGGGAGCATAGAAGCAGGAAAGCTTACCACTCAAGAGAATGACAAAAATTTCACATTTTGTATAAATACAGATGGAAGAATTAGATTTTATTATGAAAAAAATATAAAATAGCTTGAGTAAATTGATAGCTTTTAGTAATAGTATATTTATTTAAGCTTAATATACAATTTAATTTAAAAGCCTTTTAACAATATAACCTCTTTCAAAGATTTAAAATTTCATTGATAGCTTTATTAACTTGGTCTTCTGCTTGCTTTTTATTTGTAATTTTATTTTCAAAATCGTGCAATAAATAAACAAGATTGTTAGCAAGAAATTTTGAATCAACTGAATTGTTCTAATTTTTTTGGCCAAAAATTTAAATTCAAGATTTGTTTAATAGTATTTTTGTTCTTTTTTTTGAATTTGCTGTTAACGAATTCTTTCTCGCAGACTCTTAATTTCTCAAATTACAAGTTGTCGATCGTTATATTATTGATTTAGCAGCATGTTTTATTTATAGAATTGAAATTTATACAACTTATTTTTAACGCAAATTCATTCAAAGGAAGATTTCTAATTGTTTAATTGAATTAGTATATATATACAAGAAATGTCGCATTGTAATAATTAATTTGACGCCATTTTTTATTTAATATTTTTTAATTTCATGAATGCAGATCTCTTATACCTTATTATGATTTAAATTACAAAAATTTATTGTAAATTACCAATTGAATAAGCAATGAATTGACTATTCCAGTAATATTTTAAAAGATTGACCCTAAAATTAACCATACGTATAAGAAAAGTGGTACGGGTTGGTTTTGGGAATGTATGGAGTGGCACGGATTGTGTGGCATGCACAGGCACGTTTTACGGAATGGCACAGACATTTCGGCAAGGGGTGGCATGTTATATCACATCATACGGAACAACACGTTCAGATGACACGTATGTGTACGTTGCACACGTGTTGGCTCATTTCGCGGAGAGCGAAAGATCAATAAATGATTTTTCTTTTACATCACAGGAAGTTGGTTTGTTCGTATTATATTGATTACTAATATAAATTTTATGTTTTAACATGTTTGTTATTTGTTATTGCGGTAGCACTGAATTTACGTATCATTACCCATGCCAAATCTCGTGCCGATTAGACTAGTAAACTGCTGCAAAACCCGTACCATTTATGGTCCATTTGGCATGGGCATACGGTCCCATACAGACCACCGAATCTGTACCAACTCGGACCATACCCGTACAAATCCGTATCTTGACCCGTGCCTGTCCGAAACCAACCCGTACCGATCCGAACCATTTTTCTTATAGGGTAATATATTTACATGTTATAAGGGTTTTATATTTACGTATTGGCGCGCAGCTTTTATATAGGCTTATATATGTGTCACTTAAACATCAAAAGTTATTGATGAATCCAATACTATTCACAATAAAATTTTCTTCAACCAAAAAGCTTATTCGCGATCTTTAGTTTTTGATTTTCATTTATCATTAGTTGCTCTACGTCGATGGCCCCTCCAACTGGTTTTCTGCGTTTTTTATTCAGTAATATTATTATTATTAAAAATATTACTGATATTACAATTGCAGATATTATTCTACCTATGATTATGTCGTCCATTCACTTCGTGGATTTTGTTTCTCATTTCAGTAATTTTGTCTGCTAAGTTTAATTTGACTATTTTTAAGTGATTTGGAATTATATGAGTACAAGGCTTTAGCGAAAAATTGATGTCTATTATTTAAATGCTACAGAAGGGAAGGTAATAAATGATGTAATTTATTAGATTTTGATTTTAAATATTTTATAATTGAAAATCCAATAGTCGATTTTATTTAAACTATCATATAATAATACATAATTAATAAATTAAAATTTGTTATTTTCAAGTTCTATTATTGATCCAAATGAATATATTATTGTCCGAACAATTGTCTAAATTACTTTTATCTATAAAAAAAAAAAT
>CAJVPU010002196.1:0-11070 GCA_910591775.1 Dentiscutata heterogama | reverse complement strand
TATATATAATTTTGTAAAAATATAATAAAACTTATATATTATATCTAAAATAACTTTTAAATAAAAAATAAATTTGTTTTAGAATCTATTTTAAATACTAAATAGATTTATCTTAGATACTAAATAAACTTATTTTAGATACTAAATAGATCTATCTTAGATACCAAAAGGATCTATTTTAGGTACCAAATGAATCTACCTTAGGTGCCAAATAGACCTACTTTAGGTATTATATAGACCTACTTTAGTACTATTTAGACTTATATTAAGTACTAAATGGACCTATTTTAGGTACCAAATGGACCTACCTTAGGTACCAAATAAACCTATCTTAGGTACAAAATTGATTTATTTTAGGTACAAAATAAACCTGGATAAGGTTCAAAATGTAACCAGATTAGGTTCAAAACGAACCTGAATTAGGTTCAAATGGACCTGGGTTTGAATATGGATTTATAAATCACTGACAAAGTTATAGCAGTAAATTTTTCAATAACTACTAATCCGATTTTGATGAAATTTTTATAGTTGTTAGATATTGTATTGAAATATAGCACATAAAATTTTTGGCCAATTTTAATTAGTAGTTCTTGAGTAATTGCTTAATATTTGTAAATATTTGAGTTAAAATAATTGACTATAGTTTTTAAGCAATTACTCAAGAACCTTTAATTCAAATTGGCTAAAAATTTCAAAGATTATAGCCTAATACCATATCCAATTACAGTTAAGATTTTATCCAATTTAGATTAGTTGTTGAGAAAATCACATCCGGATATTAGTATAAATTTAAAAAAATATGTAGTAAAAAATTTAAAATTTATAGATTTTCAATAGTGCCAGCAAATATTTGGCAGTAAATTTCTTAATAACTACTAAACCAAATTAGATAAAATTTTTACAATAGATAGATATGATATTATGATATATATAGTAAAATTTTTAGCCAATTTGAATTTGTAGTTATTAAGTAATTGTTTAAAAACTAAAAATAATTAGTAAAAATTAATTGCCTATAGTTTTTAAGCAATTACTCAAGAACTAATAATTCAAATTGGCTAAAAATTCATAGATTATAGTCCAATATTATATCCAATTATAGTTAAAATTTTATCCAATTTGGATCAGTAGTTGTTGAGAAAATTACAGCCGGATATTAGTGTAAATTTAAAGAAATATATAGTAAAAAATTCAAAATCTATAGATTTTTAATAGTGCCAGTCAAGATTTGGCAGTGAATTTTTCAACAACTACTAAACCAAATTGGATAAAATTTTTATAGTATATATATGATATTGGGCTATATGCAGTAAAATTTTTAGCAAATTTGAATTTGTAGTTCTTGAGTAATTGCATAAAAACTAAAAATAATTAGTTAAAATTAACTGTTTATAATTTATAAGTAATTTTTTTATTTATATACAACTAATTACTATATACAAATTAATTAATTAATAAAATACTTTTAAAAATAAATACAACTATATACAAATAATATATATTTACAAAAAATTTCTCTATATACAACATTTTTAGTATAAACATCATCACTACCTTCACTAGTCCCATTTTTAACCAAAACTTTAATGTCATTTTTTGATTGGACTCTAGACAAAGCAACATATAATTGTCTATGTGCAAAAACATGTGAAGGAAGATATAATCTAGCATTGGGTATTGTTTGACCTTGGGCTTTATTAATAGTCATTGCAAAGGCCAAATGAATTAGAAACTGGTGGCAAATTAATTGAAAAAGTAATGTTGTATATGATGGTGTTAGTCAAATTCGAGGAATATAAACTCTTTTGCCAATATGAGTTTCAGTAATAATTTCAGCATCAAGAACATGCTGATTAACATGTTTAATTAATAATCTGATACCATTACAAAGTCCATCAACTGGACTTATATTTCTTAAAAGAATAACAGGGGCACTGATTTTTAATACCAGTTTGTAAGGAGGAGATCCACTTGGAGTAAGTGTATTTAAAAATTCAATAGAAAAATAATTTTGAATATCCTGATTAGAAATGTGCAAATGCAAGTTTTTTTGGCTTTGCATCACATAATGCAGCATTATGTTGCATGATGCATTATGTAATTTTGTATAATATACTGTGGACCTCTCAAAACCTATATACAGTGAGCAAATTTTGTATTATTACTAAGAGGTTGCAAGATTTGAAAATATAAACTGTTAGATTTATAGTGAAAATTGACCTTGTAGATTAATTTTTACGTTGATAGGAACAAGTGTTTATAAGTGATTGTTAATGAAAATAACATAGTTCAAAATTATATAATAACTTTTATGTGCTTTTTTAAATTTTAGGCAACTTGCATTGCATTATACAGCATTATGTATCATGCAATATCAACTGCATAATGCATATGGCACATCTCTAATCCTGATCATCATCCTCAATAGAATCAGCTGATAAAAATATAGTACCTTTACCAGGTAAAGTATTAAGAATTTTTTCATTAATATCATCTACATCATTATTTTTTGGTGTAAGAATAGCTCTGTCTCTAAGATAGGTTGAATAATCAGCAGCAGCAGTAGTATGAATATCTTTAAATAGTTCAGATATTAATGATTCAACCTTATCATCTTTTAAGACTATAGCATTATTTAATTTAACAATATCTTTACCAATTTCATTATAAGTAGCTTTGGTATCATCACCAATTCCTAATAAATAACTTGCAAAATTAAATGCCTCCTCATCATTTTCTTGAATTCTCATATTTGTTTTTAATGCTAATTGTTCAATAGAATCCTACAAATAAGATTTTTTTAGAGAAGCATTAATGATTTGAGCAGGATTTCCTCGAACTGCTACAGGTAAAATCTGTCTAAAATTACCACCAAATAAAATTACTTTGCCTCCAAATAATTCTTCACTATTATTTATAATGTCCTAAATAGCTTCATTAAGTTTTTCAAAAGCTATTTTGTTTGTCATTGGTGCTTTATCCCAAATAATTAGTTTTGTATTTCTGATTAATCAGCCAAATCAGATTGAGCACTAATTCTAAAAATATTATCTTTTGTTAGATTTAGAAGAATCTTGAATCTTGAATAGGCAGTTGTTCCTCCAACTAATAATAAAGCAGCAATTCCAGATGAAGAAACTGCAAGAGCAATTCCAAAATCTCTTCTTACTTTTGCTAAAATTAAATTAAATAAAAAGGTTTTTTCACAACCTCCAGGACCATTAACAAAGAATAATTTTTGATCAATTTCATTTTTAAGAGCTTTTATGATTATTTTATAGATATGTTTTTGCTCTGGATTTAAAGAACTTTTCTTTGCTAAAATTTCATCTAATTCATTATCTAAATATACTTTATCATTAAAAAGTTGATTTTGTCTATTAATTTCTTCATCAGTTAAACCTTCAAAAGTATAATCAATGTTATTAAAATTGAAATCAACCAAGGTTTTTCAAAATAAATTAGATATTTTTCAATATCTATTAAAGCTTTTGCTATAAATAATTTATATTCTTCAGGAGTTAATCCTTCAGGTTCTTTTCTTATAGCTCTGCAATAATTCTCAATTAATGAATTATAATTATCATCAAATAATTTTTGAGTATTTAGCTCTCTTGGATCGCAAAACAATAATATGGAGGCAAATAATTGTCTTAATTGAGATAGCATTTTATATCCTGCAGCCTCTTTTAAACATTTAACATATTCATTATTTTCTTTATTTAAAAGGCCAAGTGCATGTACAGCATCTTCAAATTTTTCATAAAGTTGACCATCAATTGTATGTAAATTTTCAAAAGAGATAGCACCAGGTATTTGAGTTAATAAAATTCTTAACAAAATCTTTCTCTATCTCTTGGGTTGCATATATATAATCTTTATATTACTTTTTCACCATATTATTTTCTTTATCTATTTTCCACTTTCCCATTTAAAGAACTTTGGAAAATCTATATATTTTAGATTCATAATATCAAAATTCTCTTGATTATCTTTGCACATATCAAAATAATGGGTTAATTTAGTATTGGTAGAATTTGCTACAATATTTGGTATAATAGCACCTTCTTCAAAAATTATTGTTTGTTGATTAGGCAAATGAACTGGTAGCCTTTCAACTTTGTGAGATCTTTCTTGTAAAGAAAATTTAAATAATCTCCAACATGCTTCACTTGCAGAAACATATCTTGTATCTAAATAACTCTTAATTTCATCATCTTCTTTTCTAATTGTCATATAAGTTCTGTCATATTCTTTGTAAATATATTTGTAGAGATATTTAACAGATTTTATACTTGAACAAATCTCTACATTAATATGACAATTATATTTTTGACATAAATATGAATTATAAAGAACAATCCATTGGTTATTTAAAATTTCACCCTTTTTTCTAATTGTTTTGCTATTATTTCTTCTTCTATAAATAGGATAACCAAATTTGTTTACTGATATTTTATCAGCATATTCTTTAGGATAATGTTTTTCGCATATTTTATTTTTATTATCCATGCAAGAAGATACTTTTTTAGAATCATCCTTTTCATGTAGTCCATGTACCATGTTTGCAACTACAGTTTCATATAATAAAGAGTATTTATCTTTATTAGGAATTTCTGCACACACCAAATTATCAAAATCTTCAGGTGTTGTTGGTTTATCATTAGGTGCTAATATAATTAAAATATGTGCATGTAGTAACTCTTTTTTTTTTGAAATTCAATTACATGCACATGAGCTATTACTTTTCCAAAGATTCCTTTTACAAAAAGTTCATGTATAATAGCTTGTAATTTTAATTTAAATACTCTTGCAACTAACTTAGATCTATTAGAAGAAGTTTGTTTTGTACTATCACTTCTTATTAATAATTCATTTTAAATTTTAGGCCATGTTGGGTTGCAAGTTATAGTTATAAATAAATCAGGTTTACTATATTCTCTAACAATTGCCATAAAATCTTGATACAATTGTTACATATATCTGGCAGATCTAGTAAAGATTTAAGATAATATAATTTTTGTTCCAAGTCTTCTATTAGTATCACCTTTATTGGCAATATTTTGAAGACCTAAATAAATTTCAGATCTAAATGATTTTTGATTTTTCCTTCGCCACCTTAAATTATTTGATTCCCATTTAGCATATTGATCTACTAAATATTGTTGAAATAATCTGCCAGCAAGATGTAAAGTACTTCTTTCTTTGTTGGTATCCCTAAACTGTATTCTATAAGCAGCAAATTTTCTAATTGTAATCTGTCTTGGTTTTTTCTTTTTTTTGAAGTTTGAGCTTGTGATAATTCTAAGTCATCATTATCATCATCATCATTTGATTTAGACTTATCTTTATTATTACTTTTAACTTCAATTTCTTCAGTTGCTTTGCTTTTTTCTTTTGGATCTATTTTTCTTTTTTTACTTTTTTCTTTTCTTTTTTCTTTTTCTTTTTTTTTTCCTTTTGTTTTTTCAATTCTTCTTTTATTTGGTCTACTTACTGTGCTAATTATACTCATATCTGAATTTGATCTTAAAAGTAAATTTTCAATTTCCATAGCCATTCTTTCAGTACTTGAAGCAAAACTTTCACTTCTTTCAAGTTCTTTAAATGATGATTCAAACATTATATTATCATTATCATTATTATCAGAATTATCAGAATCAGTATCAGGTAATAGTTCTTCACCTTTTCTTACAATTTTATCATTCCAACCATGTTCACTATAAGGAAATAATAAAGGATATTGTAATGGATCATATGCACTATGTATTTCAGAGATATTCCATATTTCACCTTTTTTAGATTTAAGAAGAATTTATTTTTTTTTTGTATATAATTTTTATCTAAAATTATTGTAGCAACTTCTTCTACTGTATGTGCATTGTATTGTCTCATATTCTTTCTATATGTATTATAAAACACTATTGATAAATTTTGTAAATTATTTTCATATTGTTTTTTGGCTTGCTTTAATATTTTCACAAATAGATTAATTTCATAAAGTTTATTTTGAATAGTATTAAGCATTGTAGGATCTAACTTTTCAAAATATTTTAATCTAATTTTGAATTGTTTTTCCAAACTTGAATCATGAAAATATATTTGAGCAAAGCCAGGTTCCTTAGTTGTAGCTGGTAATAGATTTCCAATTGAATAGTGAAGAGCTTCATAAATTTTATTGGTATAAACTTCTTCAGTTGCATCTGCTAAATTTTCATTATAATCTGTTTTTACTAATGTAAAAGCAAATACAGAATTATATATTTTACTTTTTTCAACAAATGGTTGATTTGTTAATGGCTTATTTGTTGCAAATAGTTTATAGATTGTATTTGGAGTTGGTTTAAGTTGTGCCAATACAACTTGATCATTAATACAGCAAAATCCTTTTTCTATGTCAATACAAAGCAATGTTCACAAATTTTGCACATTGTCCCAAATCTATATCTATTCCCTTTAATGTCACCTTCTCCTTTCACCCCACTCTATTTTCCTCATAAATGTCTATATTACATTGTTCTAATTTATAAAATTGTTCAATGTTCTTTTCCTTCTTCTTCCAGTATCTTTTCTTCACTGCTTCTCTATCTTGCTTCTTCTTTTTTTTTATTTGTTCTTGAGTTCTTTTGGCTCTAAATCTTTTTTGTCTTTCTTTAGTATCTTCCTTTTTTTTAGTAGCTGCTCTTGTTCTTGTAGCAGGTTCTTCTTCTTTTTCTTTTTCTTCTTCTTCTTCTTTTTCTTCTTCTTTTTCTTCTTCTATTATTTCTTCTTCTTCTTCTATTATTTTTTCTTTTTCTATTATTTCTTCCTTTTCTATTATTTCTTCTTCTTCTATTACTTCTTCGTTAATTATTTTTTGTATTTAGATCTTGTTCTAGAAGATATAGAAGATTCTCTAATTTCTTCTTTAATAATTTCAATAGATTCTGTAACAGATTTTGTAACAGATTCTATTACAGATTGTTTTTTTTCAGATTGTTCTTTTTCATATTTATCAAGAAGTCTTTTTGTTGTTTTTTTCTATTTTGTAGTCTTTTCTTTTATCTTTATCACTTTTTTTATTAGAAGGAGCAGGATATAATCTGTCAAGTTCATCTTCTATTTCCTTAGATACTATTTTATACACAATCAGAAATTAGAACATGATAGTGAAAATAAACAAGTTGATCATGTTTTAGAATATTTTCTTGATTAGAAAGCAAAATATTCACAAAGGTTAAAGAGAATAAGGATGTTGCATTGAGTAGAAAGTTTTGGTGAAATTGTTAGTAGTGGAGATATTGTAGGAGGTAGTTAGAATACAGAGTTGTAGATAATAAAAGAGGAGTAATATTAAGTAAAAGTATAAAAAGAAGAAATTATTTGTTTGTTTGTTTTGTAGTAGGTTGATTTGATTATTATATGTATGAAGATTTTAACAAAGTTTAAAATAAAATAAAGTTGTAAACCAAAGTAGAAAAATATATTATAATTTGATAAACTACTTGAATAAATAAATTAATAATCTATTATAGATAACAAAATAGAAGAAAAGGAATAGATTAAATATTGGTTTGGAAAGAGAATTAAGTAACCAGGAAGAGTATGTTCGTTAATATCATGATATATATATATTTCAAGTGTAATAATTTTAACTGGTATTTTGTAGCGTTGAAAGAAAGAATATTTAAGCAAGTGATAAAGAAATAATTTGAGAGTTTATAGAAGTGAAAGAAGTGGTAAATTGTATTTGTAAAAAAATTTGTTAAAGCATGTCTCCTCAGAAGGGTGAGATGACTTGGTATCTGAGAAGAGAGTAAGATCTTTTGCAAAATCACTCACCATATACCCAGCTCTTATGGCTGTGCAAGAATCTAGAGTCTGCTCTGTGCATTAAGTTTGACTAACATTACTTGATTCTTCTACGTAAATAGGCTTGACTACCTGCCTACCTATATCATTCTCTTCTCTAACTACTAAGGATGTATCTTTTAAAGAAGCGGTAGCTGCATTTATGTTGTTTATAAAAGATTGAGTTAGAGAAAAAAAGAATCTTCTTTGATAAACAAAGAATCTTCAATTACAGAAACTTCAAATTGGATTTTGAATGAGGAATACATTTTAGAAGATGGAATTTATGGAATTATGCCTTATATTGCACCCGAGATTTTATTAGGACAGAAATATACATCAGCAGCCGATATTAAATTTGAAAGAGAGGATTTTTTCTGCTTCAGGAAAGGCAGATAATGAGTAGTGTTTGGATATTTGTGAAAAGGTAAGTTTAGTATTGTTGTCTTAAATATAGAAGAGGTCGAAGTATGTGATTACTCGAGCTAAGTAATCAGTAGATACAATGTTTTGGGTGATAAGATCGATAGCTTGTTTTTTGGAAAGATGAGAGATATTATGATTATCAGCTGCAATATTTTGGTAGATTTGCAAGTATTAATAAAAGTAAAAATTACGGTAGCCTTTGCTAAAAAAAGTGAAATATTTTTTGCAGATTTGTTGCTCTGCTTCATCTGCAAGTTTGTCAAGAGTTTTTGTTGGAATAGGTTTTTGGAAGGTGGCTAGATATTTGTTGTCAATGTGGAAGATTGAGGAGTCGATTGAAATGATAGGTGAATTTTCATTTGCTTGAACAGGATAATGTTTGTCAAATTCTTGTTGGATAGCTTGGCGAAGATCAGGTATGTTATATTTGCTATTTTGGACATAGAAGCAGTCTTTGTGTATAAATGTGAGTATGTGGTAGTTGAGAAATTGAGTATATTCTAGTAGGCGTTCAAAAGAGTTTGAAGATTTGTTAGACATATTCAGAAGAGAGAAACTTTATAAGTTAGAAGGTAAATACTCTTTTAATAAGATAACATAGTTTGTCATATGTTTCTTGTTTATCGATTGAGATGAATTGGCATTGATAAAGTGGAAAGAAGTTTTTGAACTATTCGTCAAAGTTTTTTCAGAAGTTTTTAAGAGAGGGAATGCTAAATTTGTGGAGAAAAAGTGATTGAGATAAATTGAATAAGAGATTAATATTAAATTTGTTATCTGAGTTGATAGTAAAGTATTCTTTGTTTTGGTCAATAGAAATGATATAGAATGTGATTTGAAAGGTTTTTGGACAGAGATTGAAGTCTTCTGCAAACTTAGTGTAGTTAATACATTAGTAGTTCTCAGAGAGGTATAGGTGTATACAAGCAAGGTTAAGGCAGAATTAGATTCTGTTTTCAGGTTTGTAAAGAGGTATGGTAAGTGCTAAAGCAAAGATTTCTTTATAGTTGAATTGGGTAAAGAGAATAGATGTGAATTTATGAATTAAATTTCTAAAAGTAGTTTCAAGGATAGTAAAATTAATTGAGGCTTTGGGGTTAGTATCAGGGTTATTGAAGTAGATAAAGTTTAAAAGAAATTGGGATTGGCAAGCGGCCATGGTACAGATAAGGTATCTGAAGTTGGCTCAAAGTGGGTATAGGTTTTTATCATTGGCTTCCTTAAGGATTTTGCCAGGATAAAAGTTGTGAAGGTGGGTTTTAAGAAAGTCGAAGAGTTGGAGAGCCATAGGTGTTTTAAGTTTGGTTTTATCTTTCATTTCATCAGTGATAGGGAAGTAAAAAAGCCAATCAAAAGACGGGTTGGCTTTGACTTTAGGTTTGTCTAGTAAAGTAGCTGTAGTAATCTCACTGTTGTTGTTATTGCTATTAGTATTATTGGTATTGTTAGTGGTTTTTTGAGTAATATTGTTAGTGTGAGTGTTAGTATTATTAGTAGTAGAGCTTATTTGGTGGGAGGATGAGGTGTGAGTTAATTTGATAGCAGTAGTAGGTTGAGTTGTAGTAGGTGTTGGTTTATTGGAAGTAGAGGATTGGATTTGAGATTGATTAGTTGTGAAGGTTTGAGGTTGTTTAAGTTTGAGAGAGTTGGAGATAGTGGGCTTTTGGTTTGTGTTAGTAGCAGTTGCCTAAGTGAATAGGTTGGTTATAGAGTTATCTACAGAAGAGGTTAGATCAAATTCAGAGAATTAATTTCTATTGAACTAGAAACCTGAGATTGAGGTAATGGTAATAAGGGTTAGATAGTTTGGGATAAGAGGTTTTGTTTAAGTTGTGGGTTGGGTTGGGTTTTGACAGAGTATGTATATTTAGGAAGAGGTGAGTTACTAGTCAAGGTAGATAGAGGTTGAGAAATTTTTGGGTCAGTTTGTAAAGTAGATATTTTTTCTGTAGGTTTAGTGTTAGAGGTATTTGTTTTAAAAATATTTGTTTTGCTAATATTAATAGAAGTAAAAGGTTGAGTTGTAGTAGAGGTATTAGGTTTAGATGGTAGTATAGCTTGAAAGATTGAAGTTAAATCTTTTCTGGCTTGCTTGAGGGGTAAGGGAGTTGAAGTTGAGAATGTGTTAGAAGTAGAAGATGAGGATTTAGCTATGCAACTAGAGTGGTATACTTTTTTATTGACAACAGTATAGATTGCATTGGGATAGTGTATACTGTTAATAATCTTGCAAGTAATAACTTGAGTACACTTGGGGCAAGTATGTTGGCATACTTTGGGTGTAGGAGATAGTGGGATGTTGTTGGTAGATTTAGAAATAGTATTGATAAGTTCAACTGATTTTTGGTTTTGTTTTTTCCTTATAGCAATTGTAGTAAAATCGGTAGTATGTTGATAGGTAGTTTTAGTTTGTGATATAAATTGTGTATGGTATTTACCATATAAGCAAGTAGCTAGAGCAGTGGAGGATGGAGCAGAGAAGAAGTGTGTTGCTTTGTGAGATCTAGAGATTTAATAAAACAAGTAGTAGGAACCTGCTTGGGTGAGATTGGTTTGATATTGTTGTCTGTTTTATCCTTGGAAAATGCAAGACCAAAGCTGTCTTTGAAGTAAGCATAGAAGTAGTCAAGATCTGCAGTGTCAGGGTCTTTGCTAACTAATGTAGGCATAGTAAAGTTAGGAGAGTATTAAGTTTCGCTTAAGGTATAGTAAAGTTGACTTTTGTAAAATTATTTTATTTTTTTTTTTTTTTTAAGAGAGGTCTTTCCTCTATTCCTTTATTTCAAAATATATAATTGGATACAACTTGTACAA
>CAJVPU010002195.1:0-11071 GCA_910591775.1 Dentiscutata heterogama | reverse complement strand
CATAGATTTATTCAAAATAAAAAAATCACGTGCGCGTTCCATTTCGGAACGCGGATCACTTTGCCAAGAAAAATTTTAAAAATTCTCAATTATATATGAGTAATGTATATCGATAATAATACAATAAAATAAATTCATGAAATATACACGCAAAGTAGACTGATTATTTATGTAAATTTGAGCCATCTTCGTAAATGATAAAAATTACTAGTATGGGACAGATTTGTCTCGCAGATTACTTTTCCCAAGGAGAATTCTCGAGTTACATCGATAATTATACAACGTTTTAAATCATGCAAAACTAAACACAATTAATCAGCCACCAGGGCCAGCTTTATTATATAAAAAGAAATTACAAGATAAAAATATACATATTCTTAGAAATTTTTTATCTAATTTAAGAATTTCTTGGTGGAGAATATGTCGTTGACATCATCGATGTTGATGGAGTTCGCTCTTCACACGCTGGTAGAAGATTGATCTCATCTTTTATACTTACCAACATTCCAACAATCTCAATAACTATAGCCCTTAACTTGAGACTGCCTCTTAAAAATTCTTCAACAACCTGATGCGTGGAAATTCGTAAAGGTATAGTAATCTCGCAAATTCGATAAACCCGGTAAAAAACACCTTCAAATAAATCTAACAAAGAAACGAATATACATTCTCCTATCACCTGGATTTCTAGAATAGGAATTTTTTCTAATTCACAATGTATTAACCTTGCCCCGGAAGAAGTGTCCTCTCTATTTTCAAAAAAAATATTATAACGTTCATCGAAACAATCCTTACAAATATGAACCAGCTTCTTCTAATCTAAAATTTCCTTATCTGGTTTTGGAAATAAGCGTGAAATCTCCACTAGAACCAACTCATTTGCCTTCATATCTAATTTCAATAAAACCTGAAGGTCAGGTTTTTTCCCTAAATTAATAGAACCCATCTGATTTTTTCTACACTGTGAAGATTTGCTTGTCTGTTCGGACCATGCTTATTTTAGAGGCTATTTAGAGTATGTAAAAAGCGGATCCAGTACTTTGGATACCGCATGAATTACATAAGAATTCTCACTATAATCTTCTTCTGTTAGTAATGGCCTACAACTCCAAATGCGACGCCTGAAGTTAAAAAAATAGTAAGTTATTACCGATATGAGAATACTTGCGATTTCATATTAACTTACAATCCTTCTAATAAGTCAAAAGTTGTTATTAGAATGCGTCTAGTTCCGAGTGTCATCTCTCCATGGGGAAAGCTTATAGGTAACATTAAAGCCAAATCGAAATCAGTTCTTAGTTCGCTATATGAACTTACAAATTCATCCAATTTGGTTGGAAAATTCATTATTACAGAATGAATGCCTTGATAAAATTTGTTTCGTTTCTAAAGTTAATAGCTTTGTAAATATGTCTTCATTCCCTGTAATATCAATTACTCCCGATGCTATTGGAATCTCTGGTTCTATTGTTCCCAAATCTAAGTGTTGCAAAATATTAAATAGTTCAGTATATACACTTAAGCTTTCTTTTGAGCATTCGCCATGTATTTTAGCATTCTAAATAATTAATCTTTTATTAGAAAGGCTAGCAATGATAATATTTGAACCAAAATTCTAATATAATAATTACTTACACATCCACCCATTATAAAATTAATATTATTTTGAATTATAATTAGATTTTGTTCTTGTTCCTCCGATTGATGCTAGAATAAAAATATTTTAGTTACTTCTTTTATATCAGTGGCTAATTTACGGCAAAAAATTCATCATAATTTACGAACCTTTTCTTTTTCCACTCCCCAAGCATCTTTATAAATTTTTTGGCGTTGTAACTGAAATAAAAAAAAATAGCTTAGTATACTAATCTCATAAATAAATACTTATTATTTAATACTAAAAAATCAATTGGTGCTAAGTTTGTTCATTTTTCATATTTTTTACGAGATTCATGCCCACGGATAATGACGAGGTACACGAAGGCATTGCCCGTATCATTCCTAGTATAGAATAAACCCATACTAGACGACAAATCTTCTGCACTGTACCCTTCGATGCTTATAGTGCCAGCATTCTGTAAGCTAAGACATACGCTTAATTTTTGTTTGCGCATACCCGAATACAGACAGCAACATAGGCCTATGTTGTTTTCCTCCTACTCTCTTATATGTAGTATTTCATCATCTTTTTTAGGGAATATATCTAATTATTTTTTATTACATACCTTGGGCATAGTATCAAATTGTAATAAAATATCCTCTAGTTTACGTTTATTTCTCAAACTGCTTCTATTACAAAATTCTATACCTTTCTCAAGTTCATGATGATATTGAGCCTCTGCTACATTAAGGTTAGCCTTCCTTAGAACTTTGACACTCGGTAAATAGACGTTTGGAAGCCATTCTCTAAAGTACAACTCTTGGGTTTGATGATTACGGTTGCGGTAAAAGTAATTTTCAGTATTATCAGACATTTTTAGATAAATTTGAGCAGTAAAATATATAAGTATATAAATCAAACAGAATCACTATAAAGCGACAAACTTCTATAACTTCGTTATACTCCTCTTTATAAATGAATTTCGCCTGAAACTCAAAATATTAGATAGGTTAGACAGAAGTAAAAACATGTACTCTTATATCGAAAATTTCCACGATATAAGTTGAGGCATGTATTTCCACACAGAGAAATTTCTATCGATGATGCAAAGAATTCTATAAATTTTGTAAATGTATACATCACGAGTTATAGAGTCATGTAAGGTTAAAGGGACTCAATACTCCGTAGTACATGCATACATTGTGCGCATTTAGGCCAGATAAGGTTTCAGTCCGGAGTTAAGCTCCCACAAAATAAATTCAGAACATATCGATATGTGGCATGAGTTAATTGACCGACTTTGGTTTAAGTACTAATTCCAGAAAAATGAAAAATGGCAATTTCTACTTGTAATCCATCTCACAAATATGTTATGCATAACGATAAGCCTTGCAAGGTAATACAGATAAATTTTATATGTATGCGAAATAATTCTAACAAACACATGTCACTAAGCCTGATGTGGGCAGGTTTAAATATTTATTTCATGATCAGTCCATTTTGCGCAATGAGGTGTAGTGTTTAGTTGCCGAGACGGGATATATATCACCAGGGCGCAGTATTAATCCATAGGCTGTAGCATAAATTTAATGGTTATCGTTAACACATGTGGAGTGATAAGCAATTAATACATTGGTTTAAAAATTACCAACCCGATATGGGTAAAAACTTTTATAAAATGTTTTATTAATACATTTTTGAAATACGACTGTAAGAACACTATTTTTTCTAATCGCCGAGGCGGGACACCATGTCACCAGGGCGCAGTAGAATGTGGCGCAGTATTTTACACTTCCTGACCCTTTTAAAACTTCAGCAATTACATAATCAGTATCATCTACGGTAAGATTCAGGATGAAACCCGGAGGGATAGATTTTACCCATGTTATTTTTTCTTTGCCTATACTATTGAAAATTTTAAACATCTTTCGGGCTCTTTCTATTTTTTTTTTTAAAGCACTATCAGAGAATTTTGCCTCAGGAATTTCCTTCCTAACCTCACTTTTGACCAAAGCCCTAGCTCCATCTTTACCATAAGTGGGTTTTAGCTCCTTATATTGATTATATAAAGCCTCCCCAAAATAAAAGTAGCTGGTGATAAGGTTATGAGATGTATCTTTATTTTTAGATTCGGCACTATCAATCCTATTAGAAAGTTTTAAAAAAATACCCCTGGTATTAGTTGTGTAACTTCTTTCTTCTAAGCTTCTATCAACAATAGAAATATCAGTTAATAATTTTTCTATAAGTTGTTTTAGTATACTTGAGACCTTTCTACCAACTTTTTTTGCTTTCTTGTTAGAGGATTTTTTTGAAAAGCCACTAGAATGTTTTTTCTAGGCAGTACTTGACTCTTGGGTAACAGTTACTATAACACCGTCATCAATTTCCATATCAGTTGGTGGGCATATAGGACACAGTTTTTGTGGATTATCGATATAATTGTAATGGATAATATGTTTGCAAGTTAAGTATATGAGTGGTTTTGAGGGACCTTGAAGTTGAGGAGAGAACTGAAGAAAGCCTATAGGTAGGAGACATGAAGAAAGATCTTCAGAACATTTGGCACACCTCAAATTACTTTTGACTTGTTGGGTTGCCATATCCTCGATCCCTTCCATCTATATAGGTGGTAAAGATAGGACAAATGTTTCACTCATCAAAGGTGAAATTCCAGTTGATTGGAAGGCCTTCTTGGAATCAGTTAATGGCAAATTGGAAACAGTGTCAAGAAGATTGGCTTGATCTAATATTTCCACATTCTTTCTACAACCCAGAAATGGACATGTGTTTGGAACAGTAAGTAAAAGCTTTTTTTCAATACAGAGTTTATGAAAAAGGTGTCCACATATTAAGTATGTGAATGCCTTGAGAGGAGATATTAAAATGTCATTGCTACATTCGGAGCATGGCCCTAGTTCTGTAATTTTTTTACCCTTAATAATACCATCCTTGAAGATTTTTAGAATATTATATGCGAGATTTTTGATATTATTAATGGAAGTAGATAGTGCAGAAGTAGAAGTGGTAGACATATTTCAATTATAACCAGATAAGTTTTACATAATGAAATCCCTTATATTTAGCTTATTTTTATAGTTTATTCTTTACAACTAACAAATCTAATTTGCAGATTTTTTAAAAAAAACTAATTTTGGGGTTGGCAATTTGTTTATTTATGAATTAATTAGTATAGAGATCACATATGTTTTTTACATAACTATATATCATTTTTAACTCCAATTCATACCTATAAAATCTAATAATGACCCATAATGGAATTTTATTATATAGAATAGATAATGCTATAGTGCCTATAGAATCAGATCTGTAAATCACTAGTGTAATTTCTATTCTTGTCTTGTTCTAACATCAAAGGCATCAGATTGACTTGCATAATGCTAATTTAAAGATTTGTAATAGGTGTAATATGCCAGAACCTTCAGGAAAAAAGTTGATAGATTAATTACTCATTGATTGTGGAATTAACTATATGCATTTTATATGATTTGAAGATTTTCAATTAGAAAAAAATAAAACACTAGTGGTATATGTGGCTAAGCAAAAAATCTTTCGAATTACTAATCAGTATTCTGGACTAGTTGGATCAGACTGCTCAAGTAAATTTTTAATATGAGGTTAGCAAAAGTCTTCCCAGTTACCTTAAATTTTCAAGTTTATTAGTATTTTGATAATACCAATCTTGGGCATGTTTTATTAATGTGCCACCTGGATGATAAAACCATTTTCTCACTGTGTGCTAGATTATTTTAGCTAAATTTATTCATTTTTTCTATAAATGATATGCTTACTAGATGATAATTACTGGTTGAGTTTTTATATACAAAGTTTTAAAATATGCTACTTGGGTTTTAAATTCTCTAAATTCAGAGTTATTGGCTATATATTCTCTTCTGGTTAAATTATTTTTAATACAGAATACAAAGTTTCTCCAATAGTTCTTATCTTTTATTTCATGTTCTGATATAAATAAACATCTACATATATATTCGGGTGGATAATACTTTGCAAATCATAGCCAAGCTTCTGGTGTTTTTAAATTACTAATATAGTTTAAGCCATATTCAGATAACATATATTGGGTATAACTATTTTTTTTCCCATTCCTCAAAAATATCTTGAATATTAGACATGTTTAACATGTAGATTTTATTAACTAAGACTTTGTATATTTCTAATATAACATTAAAAAACTTCTATAATTAGTTATAGTATTCTTTAATAATTTTTTTATCCAAAAAATATTTGTTATAAAGCATTTATTCCTTGAAACGAAGTCTAGCTTTTATAGCTCTTTCTTCTGCTTTCTTGAAAACTATTTTAGATGCTACCGGGTATTTATATATTCCAATTCACCAATGTCTATAGAGGAGGGTTTGAATTCCATCAAGTAAGATCCAGCGTTTGTTATCATATGTTTAAACTGATTTTATTTACTCTCTCTAGATATATTTGATAATCATAACTATGGAGACCATACATATCATACCAGGTTAGTTTCTTGTTTCTAAGACATTCTAAGGACTTATCATGTATAAGTTTCCGCTTAACTACACATTTCTTTACACCCTTTGCCTTTTGTATTTCATGCTTCTTTTTAGGGTCTTCAGAATCTGGGTCATCAAGGGTTTTAGAATCATGACCTGCTGGAAGAACTAAATACATTTTTGGCTTTAAACATACTGATTCACTTATTGGATTCCTCTTTGTCTTATCCTTTATTAGAAACATGTCTTCTAAATAGTTAAGATCAAAAATGTCTGGCCTTTCTGCTCGATTCTTATCAGTTTCTATAATTATGATAGGTGAGTCTGTATCTGTGTAAAGTAGGTGGGCCTTTTCCCTATAGCAAGGCTTTATGTAACTGTACTAAAAGTTAAACATCATAGCTTTGCTAATGTTAAGAATGGCCTGTCCTATATAAATTGGCTTGTTTAGAGTTATGGCACTTTATAATATATGGATAGCTGTAATTCCTCCTTTGAATTGCTTGAAACCTACAAATAATAGCGAACTTGCTAATCACCTGATTTTTTTATCTTCTTCTGTTTGGAGAAGCTCTACTCTCATATGTTTATAGATATTCTCCATCTGTTTACCAAAGACTGCATTATCTTTTAGCTTATAATACATGACCCCGAACTTATCACCATTGGCTTTTGCTATTTTGTATTTACGAATATTTTCCTTAATATATTCTTTTATCTAGGGGAATTGCTTAAACTTGAGTGCACCGTAGATCTTTGTGACCTTTAGCCCTTGTCTTATATATAGCTGGAGTGCATAATAATAGACCACATAGTTCTTTTTGGAATAAAGGGTTTGGATGAGCTTTTTTTCTATTACATATTTGCCACCTCTCACTTTCTTGTCTTGTACTAATTTTGTGTTATATAGACTTAACCAGTTTTCAAGTACTATTTGCTTTTCTGATGCTAGAGAGTAGTCTGCAAAAAAGTCATGTAAGTGTGCTAGAACTTCTAAGTCTACTTCGGGCATATAGCCTATTTCTGCATTTGGCGCAATAGTTTGAATATTTGGTACTTCTTCTGGACCTACCTTGCCTATTATCTCTGTAGGTATATATTATGTCATTGCACCTGAATATAAGGTGTTTATGTTCTTATACATGGTCCAAGATGTTGGTTTGCTTGGATCATAGTCAGGACATTGAGGATTATTCGCTTTGGTATATCGGTAACTTGCTATTGTCATATCTCCTCAAATACCTTTCTCAACTATTAGATACTCATCCATATCTATTATAAGCTTAAGTTTAGCTCCGCTACTCTTGTATAAAGAATCATTGAACATTCCTGGTACTGAGACATAATGAGAGGGGTCTAAACCTTTATCTTGCAAACACATAATAGTATAATTTATAAATATATTGGCAAGTAATAATATATCTGTTTTAAAGTAATGATCATTGTATTTTCTGAAACTTTTCATCTTAAATATTTGCCATACTTTTTGAGCGTGTTCATAGTCCTCCTTACTGATATTTTGCTGACTGAGAAGTAAATAGAAATCCTTTCTAGATGGGAGGCTTGTTCTGTCAAATTTAGCCCATGAATTTGTCCAATTATATGTAAATACACCCTTTTGAAAAAGAAGTTTAATCTTTTCTATTGAATTACCTTTTGCAGTAAAGTGCTTAACAGTTAGGGAGAACTTTTCTGGATTTTCTCCTAAACATGCTACTAACTTATCTAATCCCATTGCCATATGTTAGAAGCTGTCAAGAAATCAGAGTTGACCAATATCCATGGCCTTGTACTTTTCTATATTCTTTAGAATACAATTTAGCTCATCAGCCATAAATTTTGAAACAACTTTCATGAGTGGATAAGAGTTGTATCCTCAAAAATTATAAGAGATAAGGGGCACTTTGGTTTCGAAAAAGCCTATGCATAACTTTTTATTACAAGAGTCATGAGCTGGGCCTCAGTACTTTCTATTTATATGATCATGATCTTTTACTTTTCGATTAAGTGCACTTAAAGCTTCTTAGTATCTTTTCTGTGCCTCTTTCTTTTTAGGATGTTCTTTTTCCATACATGATTCCTATTCTTTGATTTCTAATAAATTATGCTTTGCTTCTTTGAGTTTTTGTACTATCTCTGATGCTGGTTTCAAAAAAGGTTCCTTGCAAATCTAGCATTCTGTTACCTCATTGTATGCTTTAAGATCTCCTGGTACCATTATCATTTCTGCAGGCGCAGATAAGTCTTTCTGTATGTTTGCCAACTCCTCCTCGATTTTTGTAACAAATCTTTCAAGTGTATCTGGGCCTCTATATAAATCATGACTTATGATTTCATAGTTAAGTGAACTATCTATATGAACAACTATATAGCAATAACCACATAGCTTGTGCATCTACAATCTTTCAGTATGGGTTAACTTCATTTTCTTTTCTGGAGTTAACTTTTCAGTTAATATTTCTAGATCCCAGAAAATGCGATATGGATTTGGTTGCATGCATTTATGATTATAAAAAGCTTTGATACTCCTATTCTTAACTGACATTTGTGGTTGCTGGGGGCATTATTTAGACCCTTGCATTTTGGCAAATGTTTATTGTATTTTATCTCTGAAGAGTATACATGAAGACAATAACGGCAGAGGTATTTTTGTCCTTTATGCTTGCTATGATTGTATACTAGCTTATGTAAATCTTTAATAATACAGTAGTAACTTCTTTCTTCTTCTGTAATTACTAGAAGATTTACTTGCTTATATTCATCCCTTCTTCTTTCTGAAATATAGCAAAATTCAAGACACTCATTATGGTTGTGCTATTCATAGACACATAGACTAATTTCAGGATTATTTTTTTTGAACTTTTTATAAACTGGTGTTGAGACTGGTACCAGAATTGGAATGTCATCTATATTAAGTTCCTCCATAAAAGCTCCATATAAGCAATGTAGATTTCTCTCTGGATGAACTTTAACAGGATGCAAAGCTCCTAAAACACTCTATCCGAAACACCAATCATCATCATTTTGAATATTAATAATTCCATTATTACGTTTTGACAAGGTTTCGGGCAAAGGTATATAGGCAGTAGAACCAATTGGATTGAAATCAGCTATTTCTATACTAAATTCTTCTATATATTCTGGGTAAGCATCAGATATTTGATATATTAGTTATCTCTAACCGTCACACTATTACTTACTTATAAATTTTTTTCTTTAATTAATTAATTATTTTATATATACTTATTAATTTTTGATCATATAAACCCTAATAAAAACTAATGATAAGTATTTACAAGCTTTCTAAAGCAATTCTAGCTATTGCAAAACTAAATCATTAACTAATTATTAATTAATCTTTTTGAATCTAGTAATAAAAAAGTAGGATGATCAGTGAATATTTTTGTCCATTTCTCTGCAATACTGAAAAGGCTTGTAGGAATACTAGTACTAGGCCTGAAGAATATCGGTTTCATTGGAAAGCTAAAAAACAAGTACCATGTTCTAATTGCAGAAAGCCTACAGCCTCTGCTTGTAGACGATGCCTAGCATATATCAGAGAGTACTATGTTACCCAGTATCATAATAGAATGTAGGCTGAAGCTTTAATCCTAGAATATACCAAGGGTATAGCAGGTGATGTAATCAGGGTTGGTCAAATCACTGGTCGACCAAAAATTTGTTGGTCAAACTGGTCTGGTCAAATTGGTCAAGTGGTCTAGTCAAATTGGTCAAATGGCCTAGTCTATTAAATAAATAAATTTAGTATACAAAGTAAATATAAATATAAATATATATATGCATATGTATACTATATATTTAAATAACCTTTGACCAATTTGACCAATACTAAACCCTTTGACCAACTGGTCAAATTGGTCAAACTGGTCTGGTCAAGCTTGACCATTGACCGGTCCGTGCCAACCCTGATAATATCCTAGGGGAAGGGGGTTAGCCAGATGTCTTACGTTACACATATATAATATATATAATTTATATTATTAGTCAGCCGACATGTCGGGAATGATCATTATTATATTTGCACACATATAAAAAAAAAATTGATCGACATATAGAAAAATTTATATAATTTTTAGTTTTTTTAAATTTGCGAATTACTGAGACGTCATACATAGTTCTTTTTTGGCCGTGATATTCTCGTGGCTTCCTACAAACACCAGTACAAATTTCATCTATAGTTAAAAACACAGTTGAAAATAATCTTGAGCTCAAAGATTAGGTATAAATGTGAATTAAGACAGTAAGATTATACAATATTAATACATCTTTACACTTTTTTTCTTATAGACAATTTCCAAGATCCTCCAAATATGTTCGTTACTGTTTGCCGTGAAGAACATAGTTTTGCAGTTACATGTTCAAAAGAAGAATAAACGTAATTTTGATGATTATGTGTTAATATTAGTTCTACTGATCTAATCAGATTTTTGCAATTGCTAGTGCCATAACTGGGTATATTCTTTGTTTTTTTGAATTTTGAAGTTTATTATATGCTATTTCCAATATATGGCGTTCTTTGAGGTACTGTATATATAGTAATCGAGTTAATATTTTATGGTGGATAGTTCAAGTATTTATACTAATTTGCTGTTAGGTTATTAATTTTTTAGATCTAGAAAAATAATTTTTTTTTAGAAGCATTGTGGAAAAATCATCTTTTCGGTTTGCTCTGAATTTGATACAAGCATGTTGTGAAATGTTAGTTGAACTAAGGACATGGAATTCTTATATAAAATTTTGAATTCACTGTGAATTTTAAGAATTGGTTTTTAAAGTTAGAATTAGGGCTTGGATTAGAATTAGAGATTGGGTTTTTGTAATGCTAGATGTTCTTATTTTCCATATCATTTTTAAAACACTTAAAAATAAGGACTTAATTAGGCATCGCATGCTGTGATGTGCTTATACATCGCATTTTAAGAATTGACCAATTAAATTTGAA
>CAJVPU010002194.1:0-11073 GCA_910591775.1 Dentiscutata heterogama | reverse complement strand
TTTCAATTTATCGAGGATTATCTATATCTATTAGTGATCTTAAATGATTGTAAAAACCCATATGAATGTTGAATTCATACCGCTTGTTAACCTTACGACATCATTATCTTTGGACCCGCAACTGACACATAAAATCAAAATATACAACAAACTAAAATATTTAATATATCATAACAGGTTTATGCATATCAAACATGTGTTTGATTTTTGATTTAATTGACAATCTATAATTCTGAATATCGATATTTATCCGTTTAAAGAATGAATGTGAGTTGTGAAAGAAATCAATACTCGTTATATTAAATTATATTATCTAATAATATTTTTTCAATTGAATTAATTCTGTAATTAAGCCTACTTTAAAAACCAAATTATCCCCTATCTTGCAAAAATTATTTGAAGCTAAAGCATCAAAAAAACTTACGTATGTTGTAAGATATATATCTCAATTTTACAGTTCCATGACTTACAATTCCTTTTTATAACAAATTTTAATTAAAAGCTTTGCTGACATTGGGAAACAACTTGGACGAGATGAAGTTTGGGTTGCGTCCGTCTTTTATGGCCAGGTTTTTATATTTTTTTTCATTTTTTATTATTGCCGGTATTATTTTTTGAATTATATAGATGACATTTCTACGTATTGTTTCTATTGGATTATCCTTACTGAAAAAGGCAAAACCTGAAGAGGCAGATCTTAAAAAATTAAGCGCAATCTTGGATTTACCACAACAATACCTTACAACTGATATTGGACAGACTTTCTTTCCTACACGTGGAGGGTAAAGCGAATTAAATTATTATTTCATTCTTATTTTGTATTAAAAAAAAAAGTATATTTTTTGATGATAAATTTTGTGAATTATAGATTATTTGAACTTCCTCCCAGAGATCCCTTTATTTATCGTTTATATGAAATCATGCAGGTAAAAGGTGATTTAAATGTTGCTATGTTCAATTTTTTTTTATAATATTCAACCTTTACTTTTGGTTAATAGGTTTACGGACTTCCGTTAAAGGATGTTGTTAATGAAAAGGTAAATTTGAATTGCCAATTCATTCATTACATATTTAATAAATGGTTATTCCTTTTATAGTTTGGTGATGGAATTATGTCTGCAATTGATTTCACTGCAAATGTTGAAAAGGTAGGAAAAAAAATTTTTTTTAAAATATATTATTATTTCAATATAATTTATTAATAGTTGATTTACTATAAACGTATTAGGTTAAAGGGAATGATGACTCAACCAGAGTGAAAATAATATTCGAGGGCAAATTTTTACCATATAAGAAATGGTAAATGTTGTCGATAATAAGCAAAGTGCCATCTATTATGCGATTTTTATTATGGGTTCATTGGTATATATGTATATGATCTTTGATCACACTATACTTGGATTGGTAAAACTAAGTAAGTACATTTTATTATGTACAAAATAACATATTTTTCTAATAGTATTTGTATAAGCACATATTTAAATATAATAAATTGTATTTGTTAATATTATATTATATACTGTATTATATACAATCAAATTTTTTTTTTAAAAAAAAGTTTTTAACTATACATACTATATATTGTATATACTATATATTCTTGCTATTGCTTGGATATAGTTTAACAAAAACTTTCTTGGTTCTTTGCAGAAACCTCTAATTTTGCTAAATATATTTATCATATAATAATTATACAATAATCATATAATAATTATATATTTAAAATATTATTTTTTAAAAATATATTAAAAGTATTATTAAAATATATTAAAAATATCTTAAAAATATTTTTATAATTTTATTAACTCTTATACAACTATATTGCTAAAATATATTTAAAATATTTTAAATATATAGTTTAATATTATTATAATATAATTAAAATATACAAGATATATAATAAATATATTTTTATTAGAAAAATAAATATTTAAAATATTATCATAAATAATAATAATAATAAATTTATTTATTGTTATATATAATATTTATTATTAATCCAATTTATCAATTAGATATAAGATTATATTATATATAAGAAAAATTAAAATAATTAAAGTTTTTTAAAAATCATTGATAACTATAAATTTTTACTATGAACCTATTTTTATTTGGCAATTTCTATTTGTACACAGAGTGCTTGTACATGATATATATGAAAAACTAATTGCTATCTTAAATTTTTAATTATAAAACCACCTTTTATCTTCTAATAAAAAAATTCCTTATAAAATTTTGGTATAAAAAAACTCTTGCCCCAATCCCAAACCCACCCTTCCCTAACTATAATAAGGGTTTAAATTTTTGTTTATAAAAATTATTTGTTTAGCATGTTATACAAATCTGCAAATTAAAAATTAACCCCTATCTATACACATAGTGTATAATTTGTTATTTCCTTTTTAGTTTATTAGTTAAAAATATTTTTGACCAATTTTATATATAATTTGTCAATTTCAAATTTTAATTATAACATTAATTTATAAATATTTATGATTAATTTTATAATATTATTTTTTAAAAATTTTTATTAGCTAATAACAAGCTATTAAAAAGTTAGTTGTAAGTAAGTTAATAGAATATTAATATTTTAACAATATTTTAACAATATTTTAACTATACTGTAAATATATATTTATCAAAATCTATAGGTTCTGTAAAGTATATATATACCATTTATGCCAATCATAATCTTAAGTATAGCAATAGAATTTTTATAGTCAATTACTATAACTAATATAGCTCTAAATCACTTTTATCGCTATAGCTTATAATTACAATTTTTTACAGTAAATCACTATAGAAATCATATTAATTTATATCTAACTCACTTGTATCACTGTAACAAATAAGTACAGTAAACCAGAATTTTTTATAGTAAATCACTATAGAAATTACGTTTATTCTAATACAAAACTAACATAACCATATTTAAATTACCACAATAGTCAGTAGGAATTTTTTATAGTAAATTACTATAGAAATCACATTCAAAACTAACTAAATCATTTGTATTACCACAATAGTCAGAATTTTTTACAGTAAATCATTATAGAAATCACATTCATTCTAATACAAAATTAATATATTCATATCTAAATCACTTGTATACTGTAGCTCATAAGTACAGTAAACCAGAATTTTTTATAGTAAATCACTATAGAAATCATGTTCATTCCAATACAAAACTAATATATCCCTATCTAAATCACTTGTATTACTATAATAGTCTGTAAGAACTTTTTACAGTAAATCACTATAGAAATCATTCATTCCAATACAAAACTAATATATTCATATTAAATCACTTATATCACTATAGCTTGTAAGTACAGAAAACCAAGATTTTTTACAGTAAATTACTATAGGTTTATTCTAATATAAAACTAACATAATCATATCTAAATGAACCTCATTTGAAGATAAGATAATAATCATATACTTGGTCTGTTCTTTATTGGTCACTGCCCAAGCTTATAGTTATATCATTTATGTATTTTACATGTGATTACATGTGATTTGATTATTCTAAATTTTTGTATATATATATATACTACCCTTCTCTTTGAATAAAAACTTTAGACTATTTTTTCTTGGTGCTGTCTGCACTCAACTTAATACTCTCTTCATGTCTGATATTGATAATAATGAGATTGACAACAAACAACAAGATGTTATTAATCCTTTATACAATAAAATTAGTAATAATGAACATGACAATTTCGAAGACCAGGGTTATATCTGGCTCGCATCTGGAGAAATACTTAATCTCTCTACAAGTAACTTTAAAGACAATACACTTCCTCTTGACAAAAGACAAGCTATATTGCAATCTTACCTTTGTAACAAGAATATACAATTTCAACCACCCTCAATGAACAAAGACTTATAGAAGTTTATATCAAAAAATGCAAAAGACAATGATAAAATATTATCAAAAATCTCTTACTAACTTTCTGCAATATTATATCTATTAAACAATTCACTAAGCTTACTATATAACACCAAACCTGATAATAATAAACTCTAAGGCATTATTGACATATAGAAAGCTATAAACCAATTCTTATTAGATACTAGAAATCTCTTACTAAATTATTTTTCTTTTACAAATGATATTTGACAGGACCAAGCTATTAAGTATATTTTTCTATCACATCAAACCTTTGCTAAACAGTAGGAGGTATTTGGTTTTACAAATCTTAAAGAAATCCTCAAAATAGAGAATGCCAAAAACAAACTAGTTAGTAATACATTGCAGTATCAGAGAAAATCTAAACCTAACACAAAGTTTACACCTCATAAAAGAGGAAACAATACTTCCCAATTTGGATATTATAGGCAAGGCTTCTCATGTCTTTTTTTTGAAGAAAACAGCAGGTTTACAAATGAATACTCCTTAGAATCAAGGCAAATACAAAATTGAACTCAAAATCAACAATGAAGATACAGGGCCTATGTGGTTTACAATATTACATAGATGCCTAAGAGAATATGTTTGAAGAGTCATAGGTTACCAATGTAATTTGCAATAGTTATTCTTTTCAATAATTATATCAACCAAGATGCCTAATTCAACTAATATCTTATTTTAGTTATAATAAAGATATAAGCAGAGAAATTGGATTAATAATAAATATTATATATAACAATAAATAAATTTATTATTATTATTTATTATAATATTTTAAATATTTATTTTTCTAATAAAAATATATTTATTATATATTTTGTATATTTTAATTATAATAATATTAAACTATATATTTAAAATATTTTAAATATATTGTAGCAATATAGTTGTACGAGAGTTAATAGAATTATAAAAATATTTTTAAGATATTTTTAAGATATTTTAATATATTTTAATAATACCTATAATATATTTTTAAAAGATAATATTTTAAATATATAATTATTATATGATTATTGTATAATTATTATATGATAAATATATTTAGCAAAATCAGAGGTTTCTGCAAAGTAATACCTACGATCCATAAACTAACTAGAAGCCTTTTTTACCCATACGTCATTCGGTTTAATTCTTAATAAATTTTCCAAATCAGTGACTGACTCATTATACCTTTTCAACATATAATTAATTTCTCCTCGATATTTTAATGGCATTGTATTATCTGGTTCAATTTCTAGCAATCTAATTAAATCTTCAAATGCTTTATCATATTTGCCCGTTATAAAAAATATATTTCCCCGGTAGCTTAATTCAAATACATTACTTTGATCTTTTTCTAACGCTAATGATTTTGTTAATTCATCAACTAAATTAACAAGCATATTTTCATATCCACCCAAAATAAAATAAATCTTTTCTTGATATTCCAATATTAATGCATTCATTGATTTTTTACTAATGTCTTCATTAGTTATTGCTGTATATATTGATGAAATTATATTTAAAAAGCAAAATACGATTAAAACTTTTAAATAAATTTACCAGAATATTTAAAATTTTCGCGATCTAAATCCAACACAAGGATATAAATAGCCTTCCAAATCTTTAGGTAGATTGCATGCAATTCCTTAAAATATTTTATAATTATTGAATTTTATCTATTTACTTTAAAAATATAAACTTAGGTTTCTAAAATGTTGGTTACCCAAGTTAATTCCATTTTTAGTATAAAACACTATCTTATTTCTAAAATTTAAATAGCATCCAACTACATCACCAGTAGTATATCCAGCGGTATATTCATAACGTGGGAAATCATATGGCTCGCCACTTCCTGAACAAAAAGAATATCCATCGTCACCATGATAACCACAACCCCATGTTTCATTTCCTTAATTTGTTCATTTTCTTTAGTTTGTTTGTTTTCCTTATATTCCTGACCTAAGATGTTAATAAGCAAATAAAATAAAGATTTGCTATTACCAAACATGAGCATATTATTTATATAATTTGAATCGTCTATTTTTTTTTTATCGATTTGCTTTGTACAATATCCGATTCCAATCATTCTATTAAGAAAATAGAATTAAAAAGATTATAAAAATCACAAGAACAAAAGTAATGTTTATGGTACAAAATAATTATTAATATTACACATTTTTTCCTTTGTCTATAATTTTAATTTCAAAGTAAAATATACCACACTCTGAAGGGATTGGATTATTTGCTCGAACGATTACAGCTTTATATTCATCAGGATCTTTAATTAAAAGGTTTTTAATAAATTAAATAGCTATGATGGATGATATTCCTTTAAATGCCGATGATTACAGTAACACATTAAATATGTTTCTACAAGATTTCTCATTTTCATATTACCTGTATAACTCACTTTAAGTCTACTTGAATCTATGTCAATAAATGGTGATATTTTTTCAATATCCCATGCAGTCGGTAAAACAATATCATTATACGAAGTTATTAATTCTAAATCTCCCATTGCTGTAGGTTAAAATTCAATTCAGATCTTTTGTTAACGAACAGTGAACGTACAGTGTTACATAATCTTATTTATATATTTGTTTGTTAATCGTTAATCCTTTTTAAAGTCTGCAAATAACTGCGAATAAGCGATCAATTATGCGAATAAAGGCTTTGACTTTGTGTAATATATAATCATCGAAATAATACAAATAATATGCAATAATTTTCGATTGCGCATTAACAACGAAACTCCACAATGTTTATGTGAACATGATGAAATAATGTTGGAATATAGATCCAGAAAACGGTCAGTAGAAGAACTCTGAAGTTTTAAAAAATGGCGAGAAGATTATCAAAGTTTTAACGGAACTAAAAACACTATCAAAAATTTCAACATAAATGCAAATAGTGGTAGCAAACTAATTAGTTTAATGAGTAGGTGCTGGAAAAAAGGCTCAAATTGATAATTTTTCAAAAGAAATTTTTCTATATATCAATTTATAATAAGATTGGGATCAATTTTTTACTTAAAACACTAAAGTAGTTGTATCACGTTTTATCTCGGAACTGTAATCAACATTTTATAATTAATCATTAAGATAATATCTAGTTAAAAATAAAAATAAAGTGAAAATTAGCCTCTTTACATTTTCTAAATAAATTTAAATGCCATTTTGCCATTATTAAGAGACAATATTAAAATATGTAAAAAAAAAAAAAACTCTGTACAATGATTGGGTTCGAACGTGTCTTGAAAGAGAATTCAGTTAGATCTTTAAATGGGTTATGACAATTCAATCTATATTCAATAAAGGATAGATGAAAATAATTAAATGCTAAAATATGTAGCAAGAGAATCTTATCGTTGAGTTTATGTAGATAATAACGTGAATGCCAACTAATCAAATTTCGAGTTTGATTTCGTCGATAGTCTCAAAACGCCATTTTTCAAAATAAGATACTTCAAAGGTTTTTGGTGCAAAAAAAAATAGATTTTATAGAAATATGAAATAGCAAAATTTTTATTATAACAAAGTTTACTCATTGTATTGTAAGATATAAATGTTAGCTTAGAAGTGAAAACTGTTTTTTCGCATTTTGATTTTTACAAATTTTTCATCAAAATTAACTTCTGCCGAAATTATGGAATTAATAAAATTGTTAATGATCAGTTCCACACTGATGTTTGAATTAGAACAGTCAAAAAGGTTTAGTTCGTTAATTTTTTTTTTACAAAAAGCTGTTTTTAATTAAAAATAAAATACGTCTCTATTTATACTTCAAGCTGTCATGATCTACTTACAATTATCTATCATTAAGCATTTGATGTGTTTAACATACTCAAAATATTTTACTTAAATCCGTTGACTTCATAAAAAAAAAAAAAAAAGTTTTAGGTTAAAAATAGTCTCATTGAATTAAGAACCACTTGATGGTTGAATCAGGAACAATCTATCCGCTTAAATTAGGACCACTGGAATCAGAAACTCTTCAAGAATTATCGTTATATTTCATTGATTCAGAATTGAGCATGTAGATACTATTTCAGCTTGGCTGTAAGTATTTTGGCATTGATTTTTATAACTGTTCTCATAAATTCTGGGACGACTGAAAAATTGGCCGATGATTATTTGACCGGATTCGATAAGTTTTTGAATTCGGTGCTATCGGCATTAATGTAATACACATCTCTCTGGTTATACCTATATCTGGATATAACGACATCATAGTAAAATCCTTCTATACTGACATTTTTTTTCGAAAATTTTAATATAAAAATGTCGGTATAACTCACTGTATCTACATTTGAATTTTTTTTACTAATGTCTCAAAGTGTCGGTATAACCAGAATGGCATGTACAATGCATGTTTATTACCCTGTTCAAATATAATATTTCAAAGTATATTCATATAATTGAAATAAAAATTGCAAAGCTTGCAAGCTCGAGTATTAACTAAGACTTTAGTAAGTTTTCTGTAACTTTGAGTTCTCAAGCAATTTTGTGTTCATTGCTTTTAGAAAGACACATTAAGTCTAACTTATTCAGTACTTTTTATAGCGCTTTGCAAAAAGATGTGACCCCATGATTTTTGTGATGATGAAAGAGGAAAATTTCCGAGATTCTAGATTGTCTATTTTCTATCAGTTATATTTATATTTATTTGAAATCGATAAGATTCTTAAAATCTACAGAATCTCCGATTTTCACGCGACATTGTGATCTGCAGAGGTCACATCTTTTTGCAAAGCGCAATAAATGAAATCTGCTGGCTGACCAAAGTTTTTGCTAAATTTTCTGCATAAATTTAATAAATCATGTATACATTCTCTATGTACAGGTTTAGTTCCAGTTAGAGTTGGCCTCGAAACGAAACCTACCCGAAACTAGTTTCGGGAAGGTTCTAATCCGAAACTAGTTTCGGATTTTTAGAAAAAAACTGAAACTCCGAAACCCAAAACTCTCGAAACTATAATCCGAAATCCCGAAACTATAATAAAAATTTTTTTAACTTTAGCAATCCTGTCTGCAAAAACATTGTTTCTGACCCACTTGGATCACGTTTCTGACCTTAAATTTCTGACCCAAAAAAAAAATTATAAATTAGTTTTCAGAGAGGAGTTTCTTTCTTTGATCCTCAGTCTTGCACTATAACTATTTATATGCATCTTCTTTAATTTTCTCAATATCACACTCTACAAACCAGTCATCTATATCTGAAAATCTACCAAAATTAGATTAATGTTTAGCATCAAATTGTGTATGTTTTTTATATTAAAAACATACAATTCTTGCTAATATTTGTTCACATAACTTTCTAGCTACTAGAATATCATATGAATAACATATAATGATGCATTTAATTTTTTTGCCATAGGAGATTCATTGGTGGAAATTTCTATTCTATTTTACAATTCAAGTAAATCATAAAGCCAAGATGTGTATCAGCATGTTTTGATATGAAGAAATCCTCACCTTGATTTTTAAAAATTTTCTATATATTACTATCATAAATATTGGCAAGATAATTATCTTTTATATTTCTATTAATCTATTTTCTGCATGATGCTTCAAATCTGTTTTGGCTATATAATAACTTGAGCTAATATTTAATACTAATTGTTGGATAAGTAAGCAAAGAACAAAACAATATTCTATCCTTTGTAAATACCTCCTTTGCTAATTGTTAATTACAAGATTGTTTTATTTTAAACATTGGATAACTAGAATATTTTACAAAATTATATTTAAGATATAATGGGTTTGTCTAGGTCTTTTTGTTATTACTTTATCAAGTTCATATAACTTATTACATTCTGGATATATTGTATAATTATTTATGTATAAATCTAATCCTATTAATTTTTAGAATATATATAGTGATTCAAAAAAGTTTTTGAATTGGTTTTGATCAAGATTAGTTAATAGATAATACATAAACTTAATTAATAATTCTGTTGTAGTATTGGGCAGCTGATATCTTTGTTAGTATTTTAAGATCCATATTAATATCCAACTAAAGTTTTCAAGATTTTCAATATTTTTAAATATTTTTTCATCACTGCTTTCAATATTGGAAGCAAAATAATCTATTATGGTCTTCTTATTATTATTGCTTTCAGGTTTAATTTCTGTAACTTCTTTATAATCAGAGTTATCTAAAGTCTCAAAAACTATATTAATATCAGGTTGTTCTCTAATTATGGTTTTTATTTTCTTTTTATTTTTTTTAGTTACAAATAAAGATTCTTCTTGAAGATTAAATTAGAAATATCAGTTTGTGATATACTACTGTATTCTATTTGAAGATCAATAGAAAAAAAATATTAGCTTGAGGCTCAGAACCTACTAATTCCTTACAAATTTCATATTTTTTAATATGAGCATCTCTTGTTCAAAGATCACAAGGTTCTCTTTCACCTTTGCATAATTTATATATATAGATAACCTTTTTTCAAGTTTTTAATACAAGTAATTTAATAAATACTTGATGATTTATTTTTAGTCTTTTAGGAGTTATGATGTTAGATATTAGAAGACAAGACAGAGAAAACATCTTTAAATATAAAAATTTTTATTAATAAATTTTTTATTTACTGTCACTATAATTTTTTACAGCTAAACAAGCATGCTAAATAGAATATTTTGCATACTCACAATAAAGCACTCTTTCAAAATTTAATAAATTTCTTTTTACATTTCTTGGTAGCATTATTTTATAATCACAAGATACATTTTAATTATAGATCTATTGATACAATTTATAGATTTTCTTTTTGCTAAAAAACTCATTTTGAACATAAAAATTTTTGCAATATCTACTATACTGTATTTCTTATAGATTTCAGTATTTACTACATATAGACCAAATAGGAATATCGGTAGTTAGTCTATCAAAACTAAAAAAGAAAATAGCATTAACCACAATACAATTATATGTATATCAAAGATAAACATAGTATATAACTATAATGAGTAATAGAATGCATATACATATAATAAGGTTTAACTAAAATAAGATAATAACAAAAATGAATATATCAAAAGACATATTAAACTCTTGGTAGTGTAACGATTAAGAATGGATCGACGATGCATTAGGCGCAAATAGTGGATCGATTGCATAATTATTTACATTGCATAATTAGTCTATATAGCAGATGTAGCAGATTT
>CAJVPU010002193.1:0-11079 GCA_910591775.1 Dentiscutata heterogama | reverse complement strand
GTGTTGTTAACTGGAAACTACTGGAAGACAACTGGAACTCCACTGGAAGAAAATTAATAGTACTACTGGAACTTTTATTATTACAAATTTCCACTGGAAGGCTGAGAATTACTACTGGAAGCAAAAATTAACAACACTGCCATATAATATGCATGAGAGGTTATATCGTGAAAAGAAAATTTAAAGTGCATACACACTTTGTATTTTAAATTCATGGTGGACCCACTATTTGGGATCTTGTATATGGTAATAAGCTGTGTCAATATAACAAAGTTTTAATATACTAATTTAAATTAATTTTACAGTCAGAGGCACGCGTGACGCGAACTACAGATTGCACTGAACCGCGAATCAAATTTCAAGATCAGGTGTAACATAAACTTTTACAACAAAAAGTTTTTCTTGCGCAATTTACATATAAAGCCCGGTAAGTTTCCAAACTTTGTTTATGATAAATTATAATTCTTATCTACATTCAATCTTTTTTTTAGCTACACAATTCGATCAAATAAGAGGCACTAACTTAATGCTCCAAAGAATGAACGAAAGCTATTGAAACCGCACTTCGTCAAAATTATAAATATGCAACCTTCATATAAACTCTGACTCTACCTTCAAAAAAGATTTTGTTAATATATCACAAACTTGATATAGTTTAGACATGCCAGAATTCTTACATGCTTTATAGAATACCTAGCAGCTTTTTAATCTGAAAATTGGTCTTAAAGAACTTCAAAAATTCGTAGAAGAAAAAGAATTAAAAATTGAAGAAATGGAAATGTTGACCGTAGAGTGAGTTCAAAAAACATTTGAAAAGAACATATCCAGAAAATTAATTCTTGTTCAGGAATTAAAGTACACAGATAAAAATGATTACAAACAAGTTTTGTGAAATGTTCGAGCTAATTAATAAGTTAATACAAATTCTGATGATAAACTTAAATCCATAATACTGTTGCGACATAACTCGTTTTTTAAAATCAAAAGCATAACTTTTGAAGCACTAATATACAGTACATGCTGAACTATACGTAGTATATTTTAATTGGCCACAGACCTTTTTAAGACCTTTTTTTTGGTACTCTTTCTATCATGTTTTTGCATTGCTTTTCTATAGATAATTAGTAGTTTTATGGAAATGATATTTTTGCTTAACAAAAATTAAACCTATTAAGAAGTTTTATATTAGAAGCCATGAGAACTAAAAATGTTAAATAAAATTAAATCATGCAAAATATGCCATCAAGACTTTTACAAAAGAATTCTTGAATATTTCTCCAATAGTAAAAGAAAAGGTATTTTAAAAAGTTGTCATGTATGTAAAGTAAAAACTCAAGGCATAATATATATAACATATACAAGCTCTTAATAGTATATTAACCAGAACTTTATATGATAATGTAAAAAATAAAGTAACTCTTTTTTTCAATTTAATTGTAGAAAAAGGACTAGCTACCTTCTGGTCTAAGTGTATCAGCTACCTCCTAACTTTAGAAGCATCAGCTATCTTCTGGTTCCTACCTTCATAACTTTACTTATTTGAATAATTAAGGTTCTGGATAAACAAAGATATAGCTTTCTAATTGCCTACAGTATTTCATTACTATAGTGGATTTAGAGTATATGACTTAATTATACAACTTTTTTAAAAAGAGATAATATCAAAAATGAATTGAGTAAGTTTTACTGTAGTGAAATCTCTTATGTTTAAGTTATGTTAGTATATCTTTTTAGAAGCATCATTAATTTTCTTATGGCTTAGACAAGAGTAGCAACTATTAAAAATATTAAGCAAATTTTAGTTATAACAAGTTCAAAAAGATTATAAAGATCTGATAAAGTTTTAGTATGACAAGCATTTTCTTGATAGTGCTACAAATAATAAATAATATCAAAACAATGTTCAATAAAAAAACTATTAACTTATCTGTTGAATTCTCATATATCATTTGTAACAGAGATGCTAAATGACTTTAAATGACCCAAATAACTCAAATAACTTAAAAGAATCATTTAACTTAGTAGTATAAAATTAAATAAAAATCAAAAATTTCTATTCTAAAATTTCATACAACCTTGCTTGTCTTTTATGTTTGTTGACTGTCTGCTATTTCGAAACTTCACAATAGTAGATAGTAGACATAATGGTTACCTGTTAATTTGGACAATGAGTAACTACAAAGTAAATCATTGGCCAGGCTTTTTTAAAAAATTTAAATTCAATAGCTCTCAAAAAAATAAACATATAAAAATAAATTTATACTTGCTAAAACCCTCTTATCATACTCTTTAAATTAATAGCATCTTTTTTTTATTTTGTTTAAGTGTCATTAGATTTAATAATTAATTTTCACTTTATTTAAAATAAAAAAAGCCTAACTAATGATTTACTATATGGCTTGTATTATGTTTGTAAATTGTATAATAGTAAATATCCAACAAGCTGTTATATATTTTAATTAGTAAAATAAAAAAAGGTGTCTTTTATTAAACATCTTGCTTTATAAAATTAAATATTACAGAAGAAATTAAAGGCATAGTAAATTCTATTTTTTTTATAAAACACTAATCTGCAAAATTTTATGATAGCACCTGTGCTATGTTTGTAATTAGGCTAATATAAGACACTTTAATAATTTATTTTTCACATAAGCCTTAATGCCTTTAAACTATTTAAATTGATTGATATATTTAGACATGCTATTTATTATATATATGTTGTGCCTTAAACTAATACTTGTATTAAATCATAGCTGATGCACCTCTGATTCAGATTGTCAGATAACTATTAATCTATATCTAAACTACAATCTAACAAAAGTAAGAGAGTAAGATAAATTGAATAAAAGACTTTTAATTTAAATATTTTTTTTATTCTTGCTTTCTTGAATCTCTTTAGCAGTTTTCTTACTAGTAGTATTCTTTACTTTAAATCACTTTGGTATCTTTTTTAACTCTAGTAATATTCTATATCTTTAAATCATTTTGGCATCATCTTACTTTCAGTAACATTTTTTTTATTTAGCATTTCTATTCTTTTCTTTAAATTTTCTTGTCTGAATTTTCATAGCACATTCTATTTTCAATTAATATATACTTTTTTTCTATATATACAGTTTTTTTTTTTTTGCCTAAATTTTCACTATATATTCTTCCTGCTTAAGTCTTCTCAACTTCAATAATACCTTTTATTTTATATATTTTTTTTTTCTGTACGTAGTGACCAATCGATAGATTATGCATCTTATTTAACAATTTATACCTGAGGTGCGTTAGCTATGATCTGAGACAAACATTAGTCTAAGACACAATATATACAAATATATTAGTATTCAGTTATTAATAGTCAAAATAGCTAGCAAAAAAGTTAGCAAAAATAGCAAATTAGCAATTGTCTATATGAATTGGGTTCATCTTCAGTTTTCGAACTCTAATATAATTCATAATTGTTTTTTTAAAATTTTTTTTTTTTTTTTTTTTTAAGAGAGATCTTTTCTCTATTCCTTTATTTCAAAATATATTATGGATACAATTTGTATTAATTTATATTTAACGAAAATGAGTAGAAGTTAGGGCTAATGTTTACTCTTAACCTATTCTTAGCTAGAATGATTAGAAAACCTTTAGACAATATAATTTAAAAGGAGAGATATTGAATTGTAGTAAATAAAATCATTAAACCATAAGTAAAATTCTCTATTTACTAAACAAAGAGAGGTATTGTTTTGGTGGGGTGTAATTATAACTAATGAGTTTAAGATATTTTGTTGTATTCATTTTCAGTTTGGTTTCCAGATTTCTTTGTATATATTCTTAGTAATTATATAATAGAATAGGTTAGTAAAGGATATGGAGTGTGAGATTTTAAAGTTGTATCTGGTAGGTAATAAGCTGGTTTGCAAGTTTTTATTCATAGTAGTAGAAAATAATTGTCTAAAATATCCTAGTAAGGGTCTAGTAGATTAGGAAAATTAAGAAGATAAGAAGGTATACTTTAGAAATTAAAGTGGTTTTGTAGTTCTGCAATAGTGCTTTTAATTTTTTTTTGTTCAGTAATTGAGATGTGAATTGTGTAGTGAAGATTTGTTTGCTCAAAGTAAAAAATAATTTTTGAGAGTTGAGATAGAAGTGAAGGTTTTTCTGAAATATTCAGAGTAATCTGAATTTTAATCTATTTGCTTAAAACTTGGTAAAAGATGTAGTGTTCTTTTAAAAGTCAAGTAGTATTAACTAGGGCTTTGGGGCTTCTGATTAATATTGTTAGATTTACTTCAGTAATAAGATATGTTTATTAGGGAGTGAAGATTTGTTTATAGGGTTGACAGTTATATAAGTGAGTAGAAGTAGGATATTGAATTTATATTTGTCTTGAATCTTTGCTACAAATTTTTTGGCTTGGTGAGTATTAGAAATAGAAAAGTTGTAAGTTGTAGTTGTTTTAATAGAGTATGGATTTACTGGAAGTAGTTTCTTTTGTACAAAGAAATTATTAGGAATATGACAAAAGCTATAATATTTTCTAAAGATATTAACATATCTACAAAATTCTGAAATATCAGTTGGATTACAAAGAAACAGATAGCGAATAGCTAAGATAAGGTTTTGAGAAGTTAATAGAAACCAGGGTTTTGCTTCTAGTAAGTTAAAGTAATTAGAAGATATTCTTTTTATCATATAGTATTTCATTAATTTTGAGCAGTATTCAAAAAGAAATGGCAATCTAGCCTATTTTGTAATTGGAAAAAGGTTCTGAATTTCAGTGTGGAGTTTAGCAGGATTATCTGAAAATGGTTCAAAAACAGTAAAAAAGTAGCTATCAGGAAGCTTTTCAAAAGTAAAAATTTTTATAGAGCTAGTACAGTTGCTCAAGTAAGTTTGTGATCTTGAATTGGTAGCAAAAAAGTGAGAATTTGTTGAATTGGTTAATCTATTTTGAGTAGATCTTGAGGTAAAGAAATAAGTAATATTGAGTAAGTTTTGATAATCAAGCTGTGTAGCTCTTCAAAACTAAGAATACAGTTTATTTGTGCAAAGTTGAGATAGTAAATAATTATTCAGATACAATTATGTGGGGCTGTTAGTAAGAAAATCTGTATTATATATGAAGTCTAAGGCTAGTTTGGCTTTGAGTTTTGTGAAGATTTGATTTCTGTTGAATTTGTTTATAAAGTAAATATTATGTAGCCTTTTGTATCTTTCTACTACTATTTGTAATAGTGAGTTGAATTTTTTTTAATATTGTGGTTGGGTTTCTTTGTTTTTCATAAATGATTGAAAGAAAGCCAAATACAAGTATTCCAATTTTGTTTTGATTGTGTTCAGTAGATTATATTAGATAAAATTGGTTTAGATTTTGTGTTGAAAGAATTTTAAAAGCAACTCAGAGAATGAAAAGGCATTAATAATTATATTATTGCTTCAAACTGTTGTATCGAAATTCAGTGTAAGTGCTTTTGCTAATGCAATAATAACAGAGTTATACTAGGTAAGTAAGCAGTTATCCTTAGTGTATTTCTTTTTTAGAAGATCAGAGGTAAGTACACCACTATATGTTTTCTTTGGAGATATGAAGAATTTAATAGTTGCATTAGATTGGGTATCTATGTGATCATCTATGTCTTCTTTTGATTGGGTTTGTTATATAGAGTTGTTAGTAATTGGTAATTATTAGACTGAGCTCTAGAGGTTATCTTGGGTAAGGTCTGGAAATGGATCAGGTGTGTTGTAATGATCAGTTGCCATATTTGTGACCTGGGATTCTAGAGTATTTGCATTATTTGCTATATTTGTTTGTTTGTTTGAATTATTTCCCATACTACTTTGTTTGTTTGGATTATTTCTCATACTTGTCTATTTGTTTTGATTAGATGATATCATCGATATTTTTGACAGGGGTTTGCTAAATTCCCCACTTTGAGTTGAATTTTTTAGTATAATATATGATGGGGTGGTAGTAGTATTATAAGTAATATTTGTTTTATTTTTGGTTTTAGATATTATCTTTTTCTTTTTTAGTGATAGTAGGTTGTCTAGTGAAATAGGATTTTGTTCTCTAGGTTGGTTATCTGAGGTCCCAATAGAATCCATCAGAGTAGAGTTAAGGGATGTTGTTGGGATAAAGAAAGGTTCGAAGGCTTTGTTAGTAGAAAGTAGTGTGTTTTTGTCTCTCTTTAGCTTTGTATAGATATTGTTAAAGTCTATTAAGTAATATTTAGGATATCTAAGGGCCAAAATATATAAACTATTTGTATTCTTCTATTTAAAAATGTATTTTTTTCTCAAATTTTTGTTGTTTTAATATCTACGAGAAAGAGTTTTATATTGTTTTTTTTTAAAATAATAATAATAATAATAATAATGCTTATATTTATAAAAAGCATGAACAAATCTGACTTGTACTAAAGTTATCACGGCTAAATTCAAAGATTACCAATTGTTTATAGACAAAAGAAAAAAGTCTTATAATTATTATATTAATAGCAAATTTTGCATCTTAGCAAAGAAACAATATAGCTAGTTATTCATAGCAATTTGTTAAAAATAGTGCTATTTTAGATACAATAAATAGCTAGACACTCTGAAATATATACAAAAAGTGCTGCTTGCGCACGTATCAGCTAATTATTTGCTAAAATTACTGTATTTGACAATTTTCCCTATTATCGGTATTAGTATCATCTGACAATTATTATATGAAAGGGTAAAACCTATAGCAGAGATAGTTATATATTATTAAACCTAGATGCTATACAAAAAATACGCAAATGATCCTTGATTCTGATTGGCTAAGAGCAATAATCAAAAAATTAGGTTGGAATTACTCATAATTTTACTAATAAAATTGCAGCCACCAATTAAGTGAAAATTGTTCTTGAGCCAATTTTATTATAATGCATGCTTATTTTTTAAAAATTTTTATTTTTATAATGAAAAAAATTAAAAAGTCAAATTCAGCCAGAATTTAGTAACCAACTTTGTAATGCAGGCCAAAATCCAAAGATTACCTAATCAAAATCAAGGATCATCCACATATTTTTTGTATGCATCTAGGTTTAATTTACATGTTGATACAGATTTTACTTAGTTAAGGTTAGTGATAGGTTAGTTAGGGTTAGATAGTGATCTGTATCAATAATGTAACCACTTTTGCGGGTTTCTATCACAGGTTTCACCCTGTTATATTATTATTATTATAATTTGCAAGGAGTTGAGTTGAGTTTAGAGTTTGGAACCAGTTTTATTATTTATATGTTAAAACAGATTATATAGTTATAACCAGTTTTAAAATATGAAAAATAAAACTAGCTCCAAACTCTAGATAAGTTTTGTAATGAGACTAACAATATGAAAAATAAATGATTCTTTACTGTCATATTTATAATTTATAAAAAAAATTTTTTTAATAGATCATGGGTATGATATTTGAATTTAAAATTTTTAAGTTCTATTACAAGTTAAATGGTTTAATGAATGATTTAGTATAATGACCTAGGGATATATATATATATATTATAACTAGGCTGAGAATATGCAGAAATATGTAGTGTAATCTAGTTACAAATTTGATTGGATACTGTCAATAGATATTGCATGATTTAGAGTAGAAATAGATATCCTTTGCTATGCTTCAAACAATAAAAAATTATTATATATGTAGTATAGATTTTTTTTTTAATATTTTTTCATCTATGAAGATCCTGATATATCTGGCAATATTCTTCAACCGATCTTAAAAAGTATAAAAACTTACAAATAAACTTTATACATAATATGATAAGAAACTTTTTTATACAATTACAATTTTTCAGTTATTAAAAGCTGAGTTTTAAAAAGGCTCAGTATTAAAACTATTATAAAAACTTACAATAAAACTTTATATATAGTATAATATAAAGAAAGCCTTTTTTATACAATTCTGATTTCAAATTTTTGGTTATTAAGGCTAATTTAGAACTCACACACATCTTTTGGCTAAAATTTTTAAACTGTAACTTCTTTTAGCTACACTACAGCAATTGTTTATTATAAAGATTGCCAAAAAAAAATTGATAGTACATTTGTTGAATCAATCTTTTTGGACTCTTTCTTTGATAGTAATTTACTTATATGTAAATCTAATACATAGCATAATATATAGTGGCATTATTACTATACTTTACATAATTTTGACTGATTAGTATATATTTGGAATGCTCAATCACCACCGTTATTATTAGACAAAATATGAATCGACTAATATTTTGTTACTTGAAAATAAATAATAGATAGATTTGATAATTGATCTTTAAAATTCAGTATAGTAACAAATATTTTAATACTTATATGTACTTTTTTACTTTTAGCATTATTAAATAAGATAGATAGTATGTAAACACCATCTATCATGCTACGTAGTAATCTAATAGCAATGTAAAAAGTTTCTTTTAATTATATATAAAAAAAAATCAAACTAGGCAAGACAAAACATTGATATACCTCATATATACCTAATCGCTATACTCAAACAAGAAAAGCTTGCCTCTATATGAGTAACAATCACAAAAAAGGGTTACAGAAAAAATATTGCAAAAGAACAAAGAATAAAAAAGATCAAGAATAAAGAAGAAAGGTCAAAAAAACAAAAATAAAAATAATTATAGAATAAGTTTTTTAGAAAATAATTTTTTAAAAAAAATTATATTAAATTATTAAATAAAAAGAAGTGTCAACTATCAAATTTCTATAAATTTTCTCTATTAGCTAAATATATATATATATTAATAATAAATTAGTTATAAACTTCATATATATAATTTTTTAAATATAGCAAAAAAAAGTTTGTTAAAATTTACAGATTTGGGGTATCTCGGTGACTGGTAGTAATATAGTAAGATCTCCATCACATCTAATATAGTGATACAGCATTGAAATAAATAGGTTTGTGATAAAGACAGAGCCCCTTTCACTAATCTTTTTGTTAATTTTAGTATAATATCTGAATTCAACTTACATAGATTCTGATTTCAGCTATGAAAAAAGACAAATATAAAAACATACTTTGTTCAGTTTGTTTCTAAAAAATGACTATCCTTTGTAAATTTCTTTTGTTCTTTATAAAAAATGACAATACTTCATTCATTTTGTTCTTCATTATTTAATAATGTCTCAAAATTGTCTTATAAATAACTAATTCTGCCATATGCAATATATTTCAAGACTCAATTAATCTCAATTAGGTTCAATTGGGGTTTCCTATCATTTTCCTGACAATCACATCTCTGAAAAAATTTTACCAACAATCATTTCTCCAACAGTCAATTTTCTAATACTTTATTCTTTGACACTTCATTTTCTGACAGTAATTTTTTTGATAATCATTGTAGAAATAATTGTTGGGAAAATAAAAATGTCAAAGAAATAAAGGTGTTGGGAAATTAACTGTTAGAAAAATGAAAGTGTCAGAGAAATGAATGTCAGTGAAATTTTTTCAGGAAAATAATTGTTAGAGAAAATAATGTCAGAGAAATAATAGGGAACTTCAAGAGGATCAAATTAAGGTTTATTTATGTTCAACTACTCCAGAGTGAAATAATTTCTTTCTGGTGAAACCTTTATTATAAAGCTAACCAAACAATGAATTTTTAAATGGCTGATGATTAAGGAAATTTTGACCAATTATAAACTTTAGATGAAGAATGCTGCTAACATAAAGCAATTCTCAATCATAATAACTATCGAAGAAATCGAGATAAAATTCTCAATAGCCATCCAAAGGTTTCTAAAATTTGTTCTTTAGAATCTGAAGTTCTGTCCTTGTGGAAATATGAAAGACAGCTTTTGTCTTTTATCAAAGAGCATAAATTAAAACCTCATCTCTACTAGAAATCAATCTGAATAAGATGTCATCTAGTTACCAGTATACTTTTTCATTATTAATATTTTCTTTTTTTTTATTTATCTTTTTCTTAGAACTTTATTATATTCTTAGAGAGGAGATCGCCCTAGTAATTTCTTTAGAATGTAATAATAGTAATGCTATAAATAATGAACTATTTAGGGTGTGGCGACTTAGTGAAGTGGTGGAGTTGTCGCACCCCCAAACAGCAGGTCTAGAGTTCAAATCCATGGACGACGATTTTGAAAAAACTAGATCTGTATCGGTTAATGTTAAGATTATTGGTTGGATCCAGATATCTGTAATCTTGGTCATACCATCTCAAATGGGAGCTTCGGTGTAATAAATCCAGGAAACTGGAATTACTGAAAACCCGTTTGGCAAGTCCCGAGTTAGAAGTAGCAGCGATCTTTGACGGTGCTACAGGAAGACTAAATTTGGAACCAGAAACTGAGACCAGAGAACTGAGCGATCAGGTCCTTAAGAAGGGGGAACACACTAGCTGAACCGCTGGGTCGCCAAACCGGAGAAAAAGGACATGTGCTTTAGAAGCATGTATCAAGAAAAGGGAGACCATAAGGCACCTAAAGCCTAGGCAGACCGACCCTTCCGGGTTGCTGGCTGGAAGTAAGGGAGGGACTGGTAAGGAATCCGGAAAAGAAGGAAATTGGAATATGGGTACTGGGGTTGTTGTGAACCTTGCAAGGGCAGGAGTACATAAGTGGGAACTAATTAGGAAGGTGGTAGCTTGAGTACGAATCAGGTTATGGCAGTATCCGAAAAGATAGCTTGAGATACGAACCCGGTAGCGGCAGCACAACATGTACTAGTTGGGGAAAAGTTACCAAACATGCAGGTGAGTGCATGTGTGAGACATGTACCACTCTGTTAGGTTTACCACAAGGATAAATGCCTGTATATGGCTAAAGTCTTAGTATTTAGCATTGCTAATCTCTTAAGAGTGTCAGGGTAAAGCAATGTTATAGAAATGGAGTCAGAAGATTTAAATAGGTATCCCTCATAGTTGGGTGCAGGTATGGCAGCTAGTGTGGAACCTAGGGCAGATTACTTAAATAGGCAACCAAAAGTTGCATGTATAGCTAGTAGTACTCTCATTAGTTGATAATTAGAGAGCTTAAATAGATAATCTCCTAGTTAGGTTGCAGGTATGGCAGCTAGTGTAGAACCCAGGTGGACTACTTAAA